>JAENPR010001325.1:0-172486 GCA_018135685.1 Themeda triandra | reverse complement strand
GTTTGTATCTCCGGGACCGCGTTTGTAATGCATGGCATCTGTTCTAAGCGCGCGCATCTGGTGATCCCGCACGTTTGGGGTTTTGCAGCTCGCCATGGAGAGGAGCTCGGCATGTGGGAGCTCAATCGTCGTGCCGCCGGAAGACGTGCCTCCTCCTTTGCTGTCCTGTTCTTCTACTCAGTTAAGGATATGTATGGCTTCGTATTGGCTGTCAGCGTTTGTTTGCTAGTTACCTTTTGGTTTACCCTTAACGATCTTCCTTTACTTACTACAACTTGATCCTGGGTTTGTTAAATTAAATATAGTTGTGCTCTGTGACCTTTGTTCCCATCATCTATCTATAATAGAATTGAAATGTCAAGCTCTCATGAAAGCTTCGCATGGAGATTGAAGTGCCAGCATGCAGAAACGCTGGACCAATCTTGCTGTCAAACGCCGGACCCCTGCATCAACCATCGGGTCGCAGGGCATCCATCGCCAGCGCTGCACCTGTTCATCACCATGGGACAATTCTAACTTGCGCGCGCCAGAGTCGCACGTTTATCACTGCCATGAACCGAGCTATCCACGAAGCAGAAGCCAAGATGGCAAGAGCACTTTAATGCCGGTTCATCACGTGATCAGCCGAATGGGCATGAACCATCGAAATAGCACCTGCTTGAGCCAGTCAGCCATAAATCCCGTGTCTTATTTGTACAACATGTGAATGAGAATAGATATTGCTGGTTGGATGTCATTGATAGCAAGAAAATCACGAGTTCTTTTTGCACTGCTTGGTTTTCGTCCTTGATTGGAGTCTGTGTAGAATGCCTTCTTTTCTGTTTTCTATATCCTAGACCCTTATCCTTACCATTTTCACAAAGATAAATTTTACAAATTGTAAGAAGATACGGCTGACGCAAGCAATTTTGTTGTGTTTCTAACAGGGCTGTTGTACAAGGCTCGCTTACTCAGGAAATACACATCTTGCTTCAGTATCTCACGGGGTATTCGCAGCAAGCCATCAGCACAGCTGGAAAGACAATGTTGACTATGTTGTCTATTCCGCCCACAAACAGAGACTGCAAACATATTCTAGTGCTAGATCCTGATCTGAACTTATGCATGTACAAATCATATCACAAGAATCCAACCAAGTATCTTCTGAGTTATGTGATCTGATAAACTAATAATCTGTTACGTTGATGCTTTGCCTTATTAGTCAGCTTAGCGAATTTCCATGCCAAGCATAATTGGCGAGTTAATGATTATTTCATCATAATTTTCTATTGTTCCCCGTTATTTTCAATAATCAGCGGAGAGCATGGTGTGTTTGACTCAGGATTTTCGTACTACTGTGCCAATTGCCTGTGATGTCTGACATTTGCAACCAGCCTGATGCAGCCAGAGTGTAGCAGCTGTACTGGTAGTTTGACAGCAGGCCGCTAGCATTATCATAAGTTCAATTAAAGAATCAGGATATTAGTTTTGGCGGAAGGTCTGGGCCATATCTCCAATGTTTTAATAACGATCAATGAGAACTGCAGAGAAGGGGCATTTATTTCAGCACTAGAGAGCGGCTGCTCTCGAGGTCATGTATCAGTCTCGTACAGCTATCTCTGAATAAAGTGAGTGCTTGAAAAGTTGGAGGCTTCGGCAATCTATCATTTTGGAACAGCACTAAAGCTATTGAAAATTCGCTATGTTGCACCATGGTATCTTATAAAGTAGGCCTTGACTGTAGTAACTTTCAATGTTTGGAATAAAGCAATGTATCTAGAAAAGATCAAATGTCTTATGATTTTAAGAAAAGGCAAAACATGCATTTTTAATGGTTTGACTAAAATGATAGTTTGATATAAAAAATTCTAGTTGAGAAATTGAAATGTTGATGATCAACTGTGTTTTGAGAAATAAATAGAATGCAGATTAATTATTTGATAAACTTGTCAAAGACAAAAAATCTGTAAGCAGCTATATTTTGGGCTGAGTGCTATAAGTCAACAAAGGACTCGGAAATCGCAATATTTTGGCGAGAATCATGAAATATTACCATAGTAACAAAAAAATATCGTGTTCATTCTAGCAGCCATTTGAGTGCAAGGTAAATTTGTATCTAGCACTCTTGTACAAAATAAATATGTTTTTAGTGTCTGGTGAATGAATAAAGCCATTTTTTTGAAAACTAAATTGAATTTTCTACCTGGACTTGTGTGATTCATCATGGTTGAACACCTCCTCACATTTCTTCTTTGTTGCTCACATGATATATGTAAATTGGTTCATTATTTGAAGTAGGTTCATATAAGTGGGCATCACATGTCTTTTGTGAACTGATTGGATCGTAGACATGATGATCCATCCACTGGATGGATACACTCGGATATTCTTCTTACTGCGTCTCTTCTGTCATCCATCACAGGAACTGGAAAGGTCATCAGATCTATGTTGGACTTCAGCGCGAAAATGGCATGGGTTAGCTTCCAGCCAGAGGACGAGTATGGGTCCAGGAGCACAATTGCTGAATATAGATCGTTCAGTGCACCTGAGTGACGGGTATAACCCTCATCTTATTCATTTGGTACAGCCTTGCACGGCTGTAACAACTTACAGAGTTCGCCTGGAACCGCACAGAGCAGGAATGCCCGAATAATAAATGTCAAGTGCGGCCTATTTGAAGGACGCTTACTTGAAAGTGTTGTGCCATGATGCTGTCTCATAGCACTACAAAAAAGAAAAATTTACAATTTTGTAACTGAAAATTATAACTAGCATTATGTTCTAGAAAAAACAAAATTACATGTATATTTAGAGAATGTGAGAATGACAAATACTTAGTTTCCAGAAACAAAATAAAAAAGGATTTTTCAACTAATAAGCATGTGATGCATTACAGTCACTCAGGCCAGTACTCTGTAAGATCTCATTAGGTCTTGGCAAATTTCTCAACACAAATAAGCTCCTGATGAAATTTAAGAATTTATTTAATAAAAACGGTCAATTGAACAAAGTAAATTATAATAATGCTAAACATAGTATTACAATTAAACGAATGTAGAAGCCATCTTCTCATTATCATGTACTGTGTAAGAAACAGCCAAAAAGATATATGGTCTGGGTCACTGAATTTTGCATACTAACATAAAGAACCTGGTCTTTATAGTTTTTTATTTGGCAACGCCTTCTAATAATGATTGAACGTAGGATTTCCAGCTTACGATGCCAAATTTAATTCCAAAACAACAATGTACTCACTCTAAATTTGGTCACAAAGTATTGTGAGGATCTATACTTATAGTCAATATTGCATTGAACCATATTTTTTTTTATATAGATAGATCATAAACATTGATGTCTTTAGCACCCAGAATTTCAGAACTCTAATGAGATTTTGTGGCACCCAACAAATTTTAATTTAACATAAGGGTGTTTGCATTACTGCATGCAAATAATTTCTACCACTTTACCACAGCTCTTTCAAAGGATTGAGAATATTTTGGATCACAGTTGTTTTTAGCATGTAAAGATGAAATGCTTGCACTCAAGATAACCAGAGACTGTCTCTAGGTTGGATACTACAACATTATATAAGCAGATTGATGCTTTAAAATATATTTAGACAAGATAATGATAGCATTCGTATCAACATTGTATTTCTTTTATGATAGTGCATTAGATAAGCAAAGCTATACACATACAACTAGGATCAACAGCAGAATATTCTTTTAATTTTAAGAAAAACGGCAATAATTTCTAACATATGCTTTCCATAGTTAGTTCAAAGGTTCAATATACGCCCGGATTCCCAAAGCAACACAAATTGGGGTGAGAGGAACCATAAAAAAAATCTAGCTGAATATGACGTAAATTAGAATATATACTTCAAAAGAAGAAAGTTTAACTAAATATATAGCGTTAATTTGTGCACAGTTCAGACAGTTAATTTATTGAACATTAAAGATAAATTTAATTTTTATGGAATGAAAGATCAAGGGGTAAGAAATTATATAGTGCAACTATAGAAAAATTGTTACATCAGAAAGCGAAATGGACATTAATGCTCTTTAAAAAGTATCTATACTTATTAGCCAGTCAGCTTTCCAGAAATAAAGGGGTATTGTATTTAATCTTTCATGCACGAGGGGGTGGTGTTTTTGTCGAAAGATTTTGTTAGTTGCTGCTTCTCCTCGAATTTTGTTGTGTATCCTTTTGTGAATAAATTCTAGTTTCAACATATCACTCATATTAACTAGTTATCTTTCTTCCTTCCAACAACATTTTAAATAAGTTGTCACGGTATCTTCAGTGGATAAAATGAATTGTTGTTTTCATACAATTTTCATCGTAGCCAATTTACATGGTAAGCTGTCCTCATGCTTTATGCTGTCTACCAATTCAAAATCAGGACTAAGATTATGCTGCTGCAGTCACTTCAATATTTCCCTATAAGTTAACAGTGGGAGATAACAATTCTCTTGCTATATCTTGATCACTTCACCATAAACACAATTATTTGCTACAGATCCGGTCCACTTAATGTCATTTTGATAGGAGTTAGCAATTTTTAAATCTGCCAAGTTTAATTATATATTTTTAGTTATTGCACTGGTAAACAAAGTACCATGTAAATATGTCAATCTTATTGGATATTTCTGTATTGATTGATGAGATAATAAATTCCTCTTTAATTGCCTGATTATTGTGTGCAGTGAAACTGGAGAACTTTATGCAAAGAAACTATCAACTTTATAGAAAAGCGGCTAAAAATGAGAAAACAGCAACTGTAAGTAATTTCTCATGATATAATGATGGATCTAACCAGCATAACATGGGCTGAAAGAGAGGTTTTAATTTGTAACTACCCAATTATTTAGATATGGACCAGTACCCTTCAGAGAACAATTTTGACAGCAAGTCCAATTGTTGGATTTCCCAAGGTATTTGGTTAGAAGATTTAGGAGTCTTCTTAAAGAACTCTTGCCAAGTAAGTACACCAAGATTGTTTGACTTGTGTTGTTTGTAGATACAATGGCGTGCTCTTGATGAGATCAATTCTGGAGTTTGTGATGGGATGACTTATGAAGAGAGATAAAGAGAAATATGCCTGAGGAATTTGAGTACGTATAATAATTTTTTCATTGGCACCATGTCCGTGGGATATCCGTTACTTACAATTCATACGAGGTGTCAGACCAATGTATTATTTCCCTGCTGTACAAATTAAGCAAAAACAGAAATGAAATTAACAATATTCTTTTTAGCACAGTACTGGATATTTGGATCTCACAAAAGACAATTGTGAATGCTTGTTTCAACCAGGTCACGCAAGAAGGACAAGCTAAGATATCGCTACCCCCGTGGAGAATCTTACCTCGACGTCATACAGAGGTCAAAACTATTAGTTTCTAATTATACAGACAAAATTCACAAGTTTTGTTTCCTAAAAAAACTAGTACTGGATTACTTGGTTTCTGTCTATGTCAGACCATGGCAGATTTCAGTTCCTGTGTAAATGTACCCTAAAAAGCTGATGTCATAATAACCCTCAGGTTGGAACCCGTCATCATTGAGCTAGAACGCCAGCGTGCACCGGTGGTTGTCATATCACACCAGGTAAATTGTTATAGCTGATGGAATATTGGGAAGTTGGAGTGCGGATGGCAGAAATACTGAGTTTTGAACTATTTGTCCCATTGTTAGGCTGTACTGCGAGCACTGTATGCCTATTTCGCAGACAGGCCTTTGAGAGAAGTTCCAGAGATAGAGGTGATACATTTTACAGTACTTTCCTCTTCTTGATCAATGTTGTATATTGTAACAGATATACTAGAAACATGCAATATCTCTGAACTAATGGCAATTGTTCTTTTGTAGATGCCACTACACACCATAATCGAGATACAAATGGGCGTTCTCGGTGTTGAAGAGAAGAGGTACAAACTCATGGACTGAGTACATAAAGGCAGCAGATTGGCTGTTTCGTATAGTCGTCATACAGCAAGTACAGATAACACAGAAGCTTTTTTTTTCCTTCTCTCTCTCCACATGGTGTGAAACCTACTTCAGTGTAATTTCTCTGAAAAAAAAACCATGTTGGTCATTGTAAATAAAAAAACATATACTACCAATAAGGGACTGTAAAAATGGCATGCTTACTGCAACGAATAAGGAATAAAGACTGTGGCTCAAATGAACAATCCAACATATTCCATTTCCCCTCAAAAAAAACAAAGAAACATATTCCATTACCAGTCAAACTGTTTGCTCCTGTGGCTGATGGGACCAATGAACCGTATAGTGATTGTATAGTATAGATTTGTACACGACCTGCCAAACTATGAACTGTCAAGTCCTCCTGTAGTAGTCCTGTGCCCATGTGAGGACACAAGGTCAGGCCGTTTTCGTGCTCCAGAAACTCTGCTGAAATATGGCATGGCCCTCGACGCGGTGCCAAACTTCCCTCGATTCCATGCGGCATCCATGAACGCCCTCGCGTTGTCAGGTACCTGTCTGCCTGCAAATATATAGCTCAGTCGCGTCCGATCACCGGACCGGCGTCATGTGTGCGTGATTGAATCCTGAGAGACCGAGACTGCACCGTGCGCCGTCTGCTCTGCACCGGCCATGTCACTGGCTCGTTACGACGCCAACGTCCTGCTGGCCGCGGTGACCGCGCTCTCGGCGGCGGTCGCCTTCGTCGCGGCGCTCCACCTCTACGCGCGGTGCCTCCTGCAGCGACGCATCGCCCTCGCGGAAGCGGAACGCAGCCCACGCGTGGTCGTGGTCCAGCGCCCGCCGGACGGCTACGTGGTGGAGATCGTCGGCGTCGAAGGCGCCGGTGCCGGCGCTTGCGGCCAGCAGGCCGCCGGGCTGGACGCCAAGGCGCTGCGCGCTGCCGGTGTTCACGTGGGAGTCGTCCGAGCAGGGGAAGGGGAAGAAGGAGGATGGCGGCGACGTCGCCGCCGAGCTGCACGGGCAGCAGTGCGCCGTGTGCCTCGGGGAGAGGGAGGACGGCGAGCTCGGCAGGCTGCTCCCGGCATGCCGCCACGTGTTCCACGTGGAGTGCATCGACACGTGGCTCGGGATGAGCTCGACCTGCCCAGTGTGCCGGACGGCAGCTGCTCCGCCAGTCGCCGACGTGGACCACGGTGGCGAGGTAGAGCCCATTGCTAGTGAGTGCTAGTGCTAGTATATGTGTATAAAAGGAGGTTAAATCATAAATAAATTATCGATCGATGAGCACACGGATTATGTTGCAGAACCAGCGGCAGGTTAGTAAATAAACACTAAACAGCAAGTCTATGTCGATCGCCATTCCATTAAAAAAAAAAAGCATATATTTCTATACATATTGTAAATGTTGTGCTTAACTTCACCATTTTGTGGAAGCATCAAGTCCTATATAGCTAGTTCATTTTGGTGGAACATGTAAATATGTGCTCTAGGAATCTTTTTCCCCCTCTATTTTCTCTACCTTGTGAAATTTATAGGACTACAAAAAAAACCTAGAGTAAGCATTCCCAGCATGCAGTACATATGTTAGGAGCTAATCCTTCTTACAAAAGTAATTTGTTTTATTAGTTTTGTCCAAAATCAATTCTCTCAATTGCTATCAAAATTTATACAAAAATATATAACACCTATAATATAATAAACAAATCAAATACTCTGTTAAGACATTGCATAGTAGCTTTACTAATATAATGATTCGATGTTATAGAGGTTGGTGAATTTTCTTTTAGGACCCACTTGGATCCCCGGAATTTTTGGAATTGAATTCGTAGTACAAACTATAGTTGTGTGAAAAAAGAAAAGTCCATGAAAAAGAAAAGAATCTACAACTTAAGTTAAGTTGGAAAGAAAAGTTCATGGAATCAATTTTCCATCTCTCATCCAATGAATTTGATAGACTTATTTGTGAAATTTAG
This sequence comes from Themeda triandra, assembly GCA_018135685.1. Classification (NCBI taxonomy): domain Eukaryota; kingdom Viridiplantae; phylum Streptophyta; class Magnoliopsida; order Poales; family Poaceae; genus Themeda; species Themeda triandra. Next base: position 164,579 of record JAENPR010001325.1, on the reverse strand, counting down.
AATGTTGTAGAATATCAAATTCTTTCTTCCACATTTATAATTTATACTATGAATTTAAATCCGGGAATTCTGGATCCAAACGGGACGTTAGTTTATTGGGCAGAATTGGATCAATCTAGCGATACGTATGTGAACAAGCCAAATGACCAGTTGATCAAATATGAAAATAACCAAAGTGTTATAAACTACTCCCTCCGTTCCAAACTTTTTTTATTTACAAGGGAACAAGGATTATATTAAGTCAGCGGCAAAACGCTGCAATCAGTCTGATAGACTGAATACGTACATTGTTCAGTGACTCAAGAAGAGTGCACTGCTGATCATGCCTAGAATAAGTGCACGCAGTGGCTATTGGGCCGTACCTGGATCGAATCTGGAATGGGCGTGGGCCGTCAGGCTACTACCCGTCTACTCCTACTCCTAGCCCACTACAGTACACTGCCTTTCAGGTTCCACCATTTCCACCATGGATGATAATAAGAAGCAAAGCATCCTGCCGGCTGTCGTCTGATTACAAAAGCTTGGGTATCCCTTTTAGTTTGGAATTGAAGCTCATATTACTACTAACCATCACCTGCATTGCATTCTAGGTGTACAAATTTTACTCTCCCGAATGAGTTTTTGTTCCACTTGAAAGGCATGATTATTTGAAGTGTATAATTTTTTTTGTTGCACATGTATAAATCTTTTTGTTCCACACTTCCGCTTAAACTGCATGTGTTTCTTCTAGATGTACAAATTATTTGTTCCCCTTTCTATAATTTCGTTTCACATGGACAACATTTGTTCTAGCCAAACATTTTGTTCCCGATGTACAAAATACTTGTTCTCCTTGTCTAAAATGTCATTCCACCTGATCAACATTCGGAAGAGCTTACATTTCGGTCAATCAGACATTGCTTGTGATCCGGCAAACGAAAGAGCTAAGGATCAAAGACGGAGCATGAAATCTAGGTTGCTTGGTTCATGAGTCTTATCCTAGAGTTACAAACAGTTTTATGTTTGTCCAAGTTTATACGAACTGATGTTTGTGATAGAAAAATAATGCTATTTTCTCCATTTTCAAATCGCTAGCGTTTTGGTTTTTTTAGATAAATGCCTTTTTTCATACAAAATCTATTAGGCGTCATAAATGGTTATAATCTTGAGATGCCTATAATCTTTTCTAAAAAAATGGGTACTTTAATTGATTCTATACCTTATTAGTTAATCATCAAAATTTTCTACAGCTTTTTCTATCCGCCGGAGGATTCTAACCGCTCCTATCCGCCAAGTCCGTCCGTAGGAAAAAAAATTCGGAACCGGAACGCTCAGGAAGGAAAATAGAAGAGGTCGGTCCTCCGGTCCATACAGAAAGAGGAAAAATAATAGAATAATAAAGAAAATAAGGAAAAAGAATAAAAAGGGTGTGATGGCTATTTAGCAAAATCAATCAATAATAACAATGCCAATTTTTTGCAAAGCGATGACAATTTCGCAATAAAAAATACGCAATGTTACACGCCATTCAAAGAGCACGTGAGTGAGTTTGTCATCTAATTTAGCAAAGAGTTATTAGCAAGAATAGAAAAAAATGGAGGGTTCTAGGTAGAAAATGATATAGTAAAAGTTTATCTCAAGATATATATACAACAAATGATATGCTAAAAGTGTCTTTGCTTCACGCTGGAGCGCGCCTCGCAGAGTTTGCAATTGATGGTCTCATTAGATTATTCGGGTATTGATTGTTGGTTGTGTGGTTCCCACATGGCACAAACCGCCGTGAAGTCTCGATTGAACTCCACCACGCTCAACGCCACGACCATGGAGGTAGTGGACGAGAGCGACACGGCCATCTAGGACCATGATGGCGGGAAGTTATTCCCGGCTAGCCATATAGTAAGTGAGTGAGTTCGTCATCTAATTCAGCAAGGAGCTGGTGACAAGAATAAGAAGAGCTACCATAAGAGACTCATGTTAGGGTTGTAACTGATTTGGAATATAAAAATTGGCATAAGCATGAATTATTTTGAATACGGTGAAAAAATCTAAATGTGTTTGGAAATAGTTTAGATTCCCAATGCAAAAATAGGTTTTTGTTATTTTCTAAAAATGATGAAACCTTACAATAGATGTGGACAAAATTCAAAGCGGTATGGGTATTTGTTCTCTTTATTATTAGGTATAGATTAGGTATAGGTATATTATGATTAGATATATACAACAAAAGCAAGCAATCTTTGTAGAAAATTTAAAATCTTCTCTTTTAAACCCAAGGAGTATTATCTATACTATAATTGAAATCTTGTAAAGGCGTAAGAAGCTCCGTCCCTTACACTGACCCACAAGGCGCTCACTCATGCTATCTCCACGAAATTACCCACCTCGCCATCGGTTATGAAAGAAAACGATTCGATATCCCACTTCTATCCGGTCCGTGCTTCCTCTTCCCGTCGCGAATGGCGTGGAAACGCGGAAAGAGGCGAGCCCCTAGGGATACACCGCCGGCGCCCGTCCTCTTCCCTACGCGCCGTTGCGGCGGAGCTCGGGCCGGGAGACGGAGCACGAGCGAGCAAGGATGGATCCCGACGCTTCCTCATCTTCCGCACGCGCGAGTCGGAGTCGGGGCCTCCTCTCCTCCCCCCACGGACGAACTTCGGGCATGGCGCCGCCGCCGCCGCCGCGCCCGTCCGGTTCGACTTCTCTCCCCGACGTGCGAATCGGACTCCTCCTCTCCCCCTCCTTCCCATGCGCGCCTCCCTAGGCTCGGAACCCTAGCTCCGGCCACGGCGGGCTCTCGCGGCTTTCTAGAGGACACAGGCTCCGCCACTCATGGGCTCCGGGTTGAGGGAGCAAGCGGCGGCGGCGGCACGCGCACTCCGACTCCTCTCTCCTCCCCACCCCATCGCGTCGTGCACGCTGCTCCCGCCGCCCGAGCCGCTGCCATGCCGCTTTCTACGGCCAAGGACGATGTGCGGTTCTATTGCAGCTCGAACCCCGCCAATCCGCGCACAACCGATTTGGCTCCAATGGGGAAGTGTCTAGGCAAAGTGGAACAGTCCGTGCTCTTCCGGAAGAAGTCGTCTTGGCGGTCCGGCTCCGCTAAGGCCAAGGATTTATCTGTGTGTTCTTCTTTTTCGGTAGTTCCGATTCCATAATGTTTCCAACTCAAATAGTTTTTTGATCACCGAGCTTTGCTTCCCTATGTCAGTAGTGAGAACACCGTATGGATATGATTGAGATAATGAGATGTCGCAGCTGGTTGGGGCCACGAATTTTCACACCCAGCGAGGTAAGTGACAATCACTGATGCATGTTTAAGCTATTTGTTTCTTGATTTAGCATTTGCCTAAAAATCATGTTTGTTTCTTGGAAGGAATCCATACCTGCTTCTCGATAAATATGAGTTACCATTGATTTTGTTTGTTGAATAAATCCATGAAACATACATTTTGTGCAGTTGTCGACCACAAATAGGGTCCTTAAAGTTGCCATGAAAACCCGGATGCTGAGATGGTTAAGTTACTTCAACTGTGGATTAGTAACCAAGGAAGCGTGCATTATGTTCAAAATGTTAGTTCTGCCTACCAGGTTTATGTGATTTATTTAAGTAGTTATCTAGAACTTAAAGATTTTTTGCTTCTATATTTCAGATGGATCCTCATGTGCAATTCACGTGGGTGTCTTAGGTTTATTCCGGTGAGACATAAATCACTTACTCTTTGTAAATTTTGTTATCTGAAAAAAATAATAATTGTGTTCTTTATAGCGTTAGCACGGGCAACATATGTAGTTCCCTGCTTCTCTCCTCTGTTTCCTTTGAAGTGCTTTGAAATCTGAAATATTATTGTCTGAACCTGAAATTTTGGAATCACATTGTTCGTGTGATTCTTCTAAGTTGCCATTGTGCCCAAGCTGCTTCCACATATGAAAGTTGATTTCCAGGGTATCCAAAAAGATTGGTATACTTCCTACTTTTATTTCTTTTGGAGATTGACATTGGAGTTACTAGGAGACGCCCCGCACGTTGCTGCGGGAATAGCTGATGAAATTATACTACTTGTATTTACTAATATGATTGAATAAATATCATAATATATTTTAGTGGAAGATTTTCAGCATTTTGATGTGAACAACTAAATATATTAGTAAATGATGTAGTTTTCTAATGTGAATAGCTTATGAAGACTTAAATGGCATGTGTTAGTGGATGGTGATGTGGTTGAATGTGCTAGTGGGATGGTTTAGTGGATGTTGATGTGAACACTTTGCATGGCAAGAGAAATAGCTAGTGGGGTTTATCTTTATAAGAGATATAGATTACTTGTCTACTTGTGCCTTTGACACTTCCTGTAAAAATTGTGGCTGTATATTTGTACTAGCTTAGCATGAACATGTTCAAGCATGCAGCTTTGTTTTAATATCACAAACTCAGAATCCCCGTGAAAATTCTACATGAGCTCATGGCTACAGGGTGTATGGTGGCTGCCATCAGTTTTCTCTTTCAAGAAACTACAGATCGATTTAGTCAAAAAGAATTTAAAATTTGGCCGTACTTGATAAGTTTAGCAAAGTGTGAATTCTTGATGGCAGGTGTTGTTGAACACAACCTGACTTCCATCTATATGGCTGTAGCAGGCTATGGTTTGTCAATATTAGCTCTACTATACTCCCATTTATTTGCCCTGATGTTGGATGCTGACAGCATAATTCATACCAAGCAAAAAACACTTAAAAATATTTGAATTGCATTTCCTATGAATTTTCAGGTGGATATCACCCTAAACTTTGGTTCACTCTTATACTGTTACTGAATTATATTGCATCTCATGGAACATGCAAGTCTCAATAGAGGAAGGGGAAGGCAAGGCAAAGGACCTTGCGTGTCCCCCAAACCCTGGCAGCCGTCATATCTCCTCTAGCTATAGATTTATTGATATAGTGTTTGATTTCTGCTGTAGCTTTGTGATTTCTTCATGCCTTTTCTTCTCCGGTTTTTGAGGTAGGAGCTGACAGTAGACTTGAACCATGAGTATATAAAATCACTAATTGATTTAGAGCCATGTTCTTCTATGCATCCACAAAATTGATTTCTACTGCATCCACCAAATTTACGATGAATAAGATATATGTAATCTAATCTTTCTGCAAGTTCTTGTTTTAATCTTTTCTTTTGACTATGCAGGAAACAGATGTGTGTTCAAGATGGACCATTACATTTGGGTAGTGAATTTTGTTTGGTGCAAGAAACTACAAGCATTGTGTCCTTTTTATGGTGAAACTGAAACACTCAATGTGGCTTCCCAGTTCATGCTATGCAATTGTGTTCCTATAGAGTTCCTAGAGAGTGCCTAGCGCCTTTTTGAACTTGGCTTGAAAGCTGATGAAGCTGAACCTGTGACAACCGGAAAAAATTGATCTCCGTGCTACGCAATTTATTTTCTTGTGCATGAATGGATTTCAGATTACATTTATGGTCATACAATTGTTTGGACTAAAACTATAGGGAAAAAGTCTTGTTGTTTTTAAAATGCATCCCTAAATAAACCGTAACAATACGGGCACTATATTAGAGATAACATCCCTAATATATGATTAAGGACTTAGGAAAATGTAACTAAGTCTTGTTATATGTCAAAGTGTTCCCAAATTGTATATAGGTTTAAATATAGTTGTGTAAAAGTTAAAACTCGCAAAAACGAATTGGTTGACTTTTAAAGATTTTCTGGATAAAACCGCGTTAGCAAGACAAGATTATACTAGTGGATTTGTAACCCGTAGCAATACACCGGTAAATTTTCTAGTAATAACTGCATGCAAGGACAACAAATTAGGGACACAACACACAACCTTCCAAAGAGGAAAAAACGCGAAAGAATACCAAGAGCGCAAGCAACGTGCCGCCATGGCCATCCATCCTCGTCCGTGCACCGAGACCGCCGCCCAGGGCTCGTGGGTCGTGGCCACGTCAACGCCCGTGTCCGGCGGGGCCACCCATACCCATAGCCAGCCAGGTCGCGGTCCCACGTGTCATTCTAATAACCTGCCCGCCAAGACCCGCTCGCCGCCTTTCGAAATCTTCATCACCTCAAAAGAGCACCGGAAACGCACCCACGTGCCACGGAGTCACAGACCGGTGGGCCCGCCGTCCGTCCGTTTCCGGGGCCCACGGGTCCCAGTCCCGCACCTCCAGCTCCGCCTTATAAATACGCCCCCCGCCCTCCTCGGGCCCCCTTTCCTTTCCCCCGGAACAAGCCTCACCAACAGGAACGAGAAGAAAATTCCTCCGCTCTCTCGAGGGCGGTTGCGTGCTCGCGCGAAGAAGCCCGGAGGAGCCGTCTCTCCGGCGGCGGTGGGGGCGGTCGCCGCGCCGATTCGAGCCGCCGATCGGCCGTCCGCCAAGGTATACCCCTCCGATTCGGCCCCCAGGCCCCGCTTGATCCGCGTGGTACTCGTGTGCATTCGACTGTAGCGGCACTGTTTGTGTGGTTTGATCGGGGTACAATCCGCCCTGTGTGCGGGTGGGTCAGTGGGTGGATGGATGCTCGTGGATTTTAGGGGGAGTTGCAGGATCGGTGTGCTAGGTTGGGGCGGGATTCCATCTCCGTGCTGGGTCGCGGTCAGGGTCAAAGTGATGTGGGATTTGGGGGTCGCTGTTGGCTCGTCCCCGTCTTAATTACCCGGATTGGTCCGATTTGAGCGGCGCGGTGCATCGATTCTGCGTGCGGAAGCGTGGAGGGCGGTTGCTGCGACATGGAAGTGTTCACGAATCTCCTAATCGGTGGTGGTCCCTTCACTTCGGCTCATAGTATTGTCTGATTTGTGTCCTAATCTAACTGGCTGTTAGCTTCATCTCTATCACCAAACCCCTGTTCTCTCCATAAAAGAATATAATCCCACATTTCAGCCTCTTGTATTTAGTGAATTGATTGTTACCCAAATCCATCACTAAACTCCAGTTTCTACAGATAGGTCATGATCTGAATCAGTTGGGATGGGCTCTTGAGCTATGTCATTTAGGTCGGGAAACAGAGTCTCTGTAAATGGGGAATGCTCCTGATCATTGTGGATAGCAGTGTTGAACCTTGTGTTTGTGTTATGGTCATGGACTCATGGTTGGGTGTTTCAAACAATCGTTGCTACCAGATGATCAACATGTCTTGGCCATCTCCTTGTTATCATCTGGATCATTCCTCTTTTATGCCCCTTCTGTGAATTGACCATTCTCCATTTGCAAAATTATGTTACTATGGTTCAGCTTATATAATCTATATCCTTCTTCAGTTGAAGCTCTCTGACGGCATGGATGACTAATTGGTGTCTAGGAATCATGTTTCCTGTCCCACTTTACTTACTCTCTAGCTTAGGAACTCCAATCCACCTTGGACCGCATTCACGACTGATGCTTTTGACCTTTGAAGCTTATGAGTGGGTAATTCTTTTCTGTATCCCTCTTATTGTTTATTAGCCGGTAGCAGAAGCCGACAAATATGTATTCATACTACAAATAATCTGAATCTCATTTATCTCTTAATTAATATGTTTGCTCACAAGAAAAAAATATCATATGCATGACTTGTGCTATATCTCAGACTTCAAATGTACCTTGTCCCTGTGAGACTCCTACAGCCATTAAATCACTAAAGGTGCCCTTTGATGCTTCAATCTGTATTGGAAATATCTAAATTCCATCGGACAAAGAACATATAAGTTCTGCCCTCAGATATTCTTTAGAAGCAGAAGCATTGAATCTGTTAAAGGTACAACACTGTTGTCCTTTGCTTTGATGGTAATGCATGTAATTCGAACACCGACGTGCCTTCAGGTATCTTTATTGGTATTTAAAGACTATTATACAGCATTCTATTTTGTCAGAAATGGCACAAAAAATGTTATTTCTTATGGGAATGCAGGTTTAGTGAGATCTGGCCTCCGCGATAGTCACCTTGAAAGCAGATGTATAAGGCCTGTTAGAGTTGGAGTTCAATCTTTGGGGACATGAATTGATTCTGTTATTTGTTTGACTCCAATTTGGGGGCAATCACGGGCTTTAGGTTGGGTGAGGAATTGTCGTTTCAACGAATTCAGGTACTCAGGTTAGTGATAGTTTCAGAATCTGTAGTTACATATTTGTGGCGGTGAGTACGCTATGAAGTCATGGTGAGAACCTTTTTTTCAGGAAAAATATGCATCTATGTTTTTCTTTCTTCCCCTAGAGTCCATAGCTTGATATGGGCATTTCCTTCTCTCTATCTCTTCCATGGTCCAACTAAATCTTGGAAGTTCTAGAGAATTATCTAGCTTTCAGTCTTTTCAGATATTTGCATTTATTACTTCGATCATTTGAATTGTTCTACTAATGACATTGCAGGTACAATTTGAACACTGCACTAAAAATTGGAGTTTCTTTTCTTGTTTGACACATTGATGTGCCAAAATCAAGCTCTCACTAAAGGTCAAACAAATGGGCAAAATTTGGGCTCCTTCGTTAGTTTTTTCAGTGTTAAGCGATGAATCTGCTGTGGTAAATGGGTGAGCTGATCCAGTTGATCTATATGCCTTGTGAGGACTATTTTGTTCTCAGTAAGAGCATATGTTCAACATGACCGTTGGACTTGTGTTGCCCTTAGATTGAGATGGTGGCTTCTCTTACAAGATTGTAACAGCCTTTTAGCTGCCCAAGAGAGGCCCTCCAATTGTGAGTTTTTGGAAGAGCCAATTGATGCTAACTTCATATCATTCTGAGGGCTGAAAAAGGTGGACCAGTGCTACTCTTAGCATCTGCCACCTAGAACTGTAGCCAATTGGTGGTTTGTATGGTGAAGTCGATCAAGTATAAAAGCGAGAAGGGTAGTTTCATGGCCCACTGTTAACTTATAGGGAGAGAAATATTGAGATCTGGAAATATTGGCTGCAGCAGCATGATCACCTACTAGTCCTGATTTTGGATGGTAGATATAGGTTGGCATGAATTTGTGAAAAGGACAGCTTACCATGTAGAATTGGCTACGGTGAGGGTAGTTTGGCCCATGAAGTAACAATTCTTTTGATCACTGAGAGGATGCTATTTGCAGATAGCTATTCAATGTTGTTGGAAGGAGAAAGATGCTAGTTGAAAATAGGTGAATGATGATGTTGGAAACAAGATGCATTTATTCATAAGACGAACCAAAGGACAACAATTCCGAGGAGGAACCTTTAGCATTCTTGTGCGTGCATCAGTTACTCGTTACATGGGCATGTCTGTACCTGAAATGCTAGTGCTATATCTACTTGCCTTTGTATTTCCTGAGGCTTCTGGAGCTGATAGCTAGTGCCATACTTTCTGCATTATATGTCCATTTCCTTTCTGTTTAACAGAATTATGTACACTATATTAGTTTCTTTCCCCATGACTAAGCTCGTTTGATGGGCTTTTCATTCCATGTAAAGAATTAGAAGATTCTGGCCAATCTTCTTGTGTTCAATAGAATGTAATACGAACTGTACTATTTGATAAGTGCTGCTATATGATTTAGTTGCACACTTTTCAACTTCTTTGGCTAGTACTGTATTCCTGTTACAGATGCTGTCAATAGATTCTTTGTCTTTTAAAGTTGGTCCTTTCACCTGGTGTTGTACAGAATCCAGGCATATATTGCCTTACTGAACTAATAATGTTGTAAGGCTAGTGTCTTTCTAGGTTAGGTATTAGGATTTTCATACTTCATAATGAACTATTAAAATATCATCTGTTATTTGATCCTAATGTCAATGGATTGTATATTGTATAGCTGCTTATCTAGTATTTTTCTATCACTTGGAGAAGACAATGCAGTCTTGATATGCTGCTTGTAATTATCTTGTCTAAAGCCTGTCTAAGTTAAATATGATTATATATAATGTTGTAGTATCAAACCATTGTATGTACCAGTCTCTTTGTTATCTTCAGACACAAGCATCCTCTTTTTACACTGTTCATGAACAACAATACAGCAATAAATATTCTCCAATCCTTTAATTGACTGTGCTGCATTTCTGATTGGTATTTCATTATTTGAGTGCAAATACCTTTACGGAAGGTAAAATTTGTTAGTGCCACTTTAGCTGAAGTGTCTCTGTGTGTAAATATAAATCTTAGGCACCATAATGACATGATGTATATATAAAGATTGTCTTCAACTTGCATCTACATTATTGGCATAACATAGGTATCCTCTAGCTACTGGTGACCAAACTTTAGAGTAGTATTTTGTTGTTTTCGAAAGGTTAGAATTTTGAACTATGCATCATATGGGAAAATCTTATGTTCTATCATTACTTACCAGGCCTAGTTACTGCACTTACCAGGCCTAGTTACTGCCATCACCAAGGCTATAAAAGTTTCCGGTTCTTGTGTTGAGGTCTAAAAGTCAGGCTTCGACCATATATATTTTATTTTGAAGCAGACTATTATGCAAGTATGAATGTATGATGATGATGGCTTCTCTAGTCTAATTGTGTAAACTAAATACTGTAGTCAAAACGTGTTATGTTTACTTAGTTATTAATTACGTCGCCATGCTTCTTGGATATGATGAGGACTTCATTTGTGTTGAGTGTTGTACCAAAGTTAAATAAGACACTGGATATGATGGAATCTTTGGGGGGTTTAGCACTGGCAGCTTGCCTGTGTGACTGTAATCTCACATCTTGTGGTTCTAAGGTTTGAATGATCCTTTTTAATTTGTTCTGGAAGTAAGTATTTGTGATTCTCCGTATATTTGTATGTTTTTTCTCTAAATATACATGTATATTTGCAACTGCATTTTGTTTTTCTAGAATACTAATGCTGAGTCTATAATTTTCCAGGTTAAGCAAAATCAAATCCCTCTTTTCATGTGCTATGGCGGGACATCATCATAATAACACGCATGCCTCCAGGATGGATCATGTGAACAGGTTCCAGAGTGAACCGCCGCAGCCTTTTGGTATATGGACTTCCACCAACGTACTAGTTTATTGTACATTTCAATTATTGTGAACTCATCCAATTGCACCCTGTTATTCCAGGTCCAAAGTTGTTTATGCATTCTAGAACTGATGCAGCAAATGGAACTCTATCATCAGGTTATGGGGGTGCACCAATAAGACCAAATGACATACCATCCTCAAGTCACACTGGGCAATCTCATATTCAGCATAGTGATGCTCCTGGAACCATGCCTGCGTCCTATTCTGGCTATCCTCATGCTGGAAGCTCCAGTAGCATCTATGCACCACACAATACTCATCATCCACCTTTGAGTTATCCACATAGGTCTGATGATAACTTCATTCCGAGTTCCCATATGATGGATGACAGAAGGGTTGCACTAAAGAGGCGAAATCCAATTATCCATCCAGTGGATGGATTCAATATCGGGAGCTCTTATGCTGGCAGTTCATCTAATCCTCAGTTCCCTCGCTACATGCCTCCAAATGCCCTTCCTGCTCCTGAACCCTGCCCTCCTCGAGTAACATCAAATATGGGTTCAAGCTACTGGAGTGATCATCCCTTTGGTAGCCATGGAGGATCTCAGAGGAATGTGAGAGGACGCCATGATCACAATCCTGTCCATTTGGGACACAATCCAGGTGTACCTTGCGCATCAAGCAGTACTCATGGGCCACCACACCATACTAATGTAATTGGTCCTCCTCGAAGTACAGCAGTGCCACAAGATAGAGCACATTTTTCTGTACCTCCAAGAGTGGCTGCCCCAGGTTAATTTTGATGCCTGTTCTTCTAATAAATTTCATGATTTATATAATTATATTACATTCTAGTGTTTTGTTGCTTTACACTGTACTACCTCTGTCCCAAAATATAGCTACTTCTGGGTTTGTCTTTGACCAAGTTTATTGAAAAAATAATTAACATCTGTGATATCAAGGAATTTCTGAAAACTTATTTGATAGTTGATCTAATAACACTAATTTGGTGTCCTAGATGTTGATTTTCTCTACTATATTTTTTTGTCAAACTTATCACATAGTTTTAACTCAAACAAACCTAGAAGTGGCTATGTTTTGGAGACTGAGGGAGTAACTGTTTATACTCCCTTTCTTACAAATCATAAGACATTTTGTCTTTTCTAGATACATTGCTTTTACTATTGTATCTACTAGACATAAGTGCCTAACGAAAGTTATGTATCTAGGAAAGGCAAAACGTCTTATAATTTGGAATGGAGGGAGTAGTTTATATTATAGTACCATGAGTTGCAGCATAGCAATTTTCAATAGCTTTTTAGTGCTGTTCAAAATGAAATGATAGATTGCCAAGCCTCCATTTTTTTTCAAACTTTGTTTTATTCAAGAAGATAATAGCTTCCTATTCTGCAGGGACTGATGGAAACTCTAGCATGACCTTCAGGGAGAGGCCATACTATTCTGCTCCGCACAGGACCACCATAAATGCCCCCTCTATGCCAACACCTCCTGGTTCCTCTGATAGTCTAAATTTTGTGCATGGTGGGTATGGCCCAAGAGCAGTCCCTCCTAACAGCATCAACACATATCCTGCCCCAGCTTTTGCAACTTCTAACAACTCAGTGGCAGTCACCCATGAGCCTGATGTCCCTAGCTATCGGCCTGCTGTCCCTGGCTACCAGCCTGCTGTCCCTAGCTACCCGCCTGCTACCTCAGCAGCAGCATCAAGTGTTCATGCTGAAACTGCTGCATCTTCAAGACATCTGGGGCATGTGGCTCTTGGTTCCAGCAGTAGTGCAAGGAGTAGAAGGCTGAGGGATTCGTACCATGCTTTTCGTCCACTGATTATTGAAGAAAATAACTTGAGAGGACCAGCAGCCGAGGTACATGGTGTTAATTATTTTTTCATAATTATGCTAACATGAATTCTTGCACTGTAACTAATAAAATTGCATTATGTGCAGCGGTTTATGATGCTGGATCAGTTAGTTATCCATGAATCGAGAGAAGATTCTGATCCTCACTGGGATATGAGGTTGGACATTGATGATATGAGTTATGAGGTACGTAGTAAGAAAGGACCTAGAAATTATTATCAGAATCTAGCACAGAATATGTTCTGTAATTAATGTAACTTTCTGTCCTGTTATCCGCAGGAGCTGCTGGCTTTGGGAGAACGAATAGGCAATGTCAACACTGGCGTAGCTGATGAAAAACTTTCAAGCTGTGTGATGGAGATAACTTGCTGCAGCTCTGCCTGTACCCATGATGATACTGAGAGCGCAAGATGTGTAATTTGCCTGGTAAGATTACAAGCCTTGTACAACAGCCGGTTTATATGTTACACACGCAAATCCTGTTATGTTTTCAAGTACTTATCTATTAATTCATGTAGAATGCTTATCTAACACTGGTGTCTGGATGCAGGAGGACTACAAATTCAAGGAATCTATCGGAAAGCTGAAATGCGGTCACGACTACCACACAGACTGCATCAAGAAGTGGCTGCAGGTGAAGAACTCTTGCCCAGTCTGCAAAGCTTCTGTGGCGGATGACGGCGGAGGCACTGAATGAAGCCCCCTCCCGCTCCCATTCAGCCTATCTCAGGCAAATCTGTATCTATTGGCTGATCTGGTTCTGATGTGTAAATAATGGTCATTAAACGGATTATTTGTGAGCTGACTAAATCTAATCCTCAAGCTAGTTGCTAATCGATAGCAGCGTTTCATTGTTCATTGGTTCACATGCCGGTATGATTCTGCGGCTGGTCCTTTTTTTTTTTGGCGCCGATGGAGGGGCCGGCCGTTAAGGGGTGCTTCTCTTGCCATCTTGGCTCTGCTTCGTGGATAGTTCGGTGTTCATGTCAGTGATAATACGTGCGATCTCGTAAGTTGCTTGCCTCGGATCCAAAATTGTCCCATGGTGTATGAACAGTTTTGCTCGCTGGCGATGGATGCATCACCCTACTGATTCAGATGGTTGGATGCAGTGTTGGCATCTGCATGTTGCTGGATGGTGACTAGCAGCTGTATGCATGCTGAACGCATAATGCTATCTTTGCAACCTCTTTTTGAAATATAAAAATGAAAGCGCAGTTGAATTAGTTTTATTATTATAGATAGATGATGGAGGTTATGAAAACTAGATTTCAGTGCAAACTATAGAAACTCTAATCTAGACCACAACTTTCTAATCTAATGGCTAGAAGTAAAGGTGAGTAAATTAAGCACTTAAACCCCCACCAGTCCCATCTAATTCATTTTCTTATGAATCACCCCAGCAGGCGTCGTTACTCTTCCCATCCTCGCGTGCTTTCTCGCGCCGCCGCCCCCTCGCGGTTCCGTTCCGCATCGTGACCCCTATCCTGGCGGTTCATTTCGAGAGAACAATTTACGTGCTGTTTATCTGAACAAGATCAGACTCCAAAATTCTATATGCCATGCATTACTACTCGTACAATCACAGGATACAAACACGTACAAATCCATCGCCACACATTACTCCTCGTACAGATGTATCGATCCTCAAAGATGATGAAGTTCATCAACGAGTCGAGGAACGAGGAGAAGGTGCCGTCGTCCACCATGGCGCAGCCCAAGTCGAAGCCGCCGCCACGAGCCGCAACTTGTGGTGCACAGAACGGGTCACCAAATCCATCGAAGCCCTCGGTGCTGAGACCCATCATCACGATCGAGTGGGCCGCGAGGGACGGCGGCGGCGCCGATGATGAGCCGTGAGGGACGGCGGCGTACGACCCCGAGCAGTTGTCCAGGCAGCTGGCCACGGCGAGGGGACGGCGCCGCCGTACGGTCGACGCGGACGGAAGAGTAACAGCGCGAGAAAGAACGTGAGGACGGGAAGAGTAACGACACCTGCTGGGGTGTGATTTGCAAAAAAAATGAATTAGATGGGGATGGGGGTGGGGGTGGGGTTTAAGTGCTTAATTTATCCATCTTTACCTCTACCATCGACAGAAAGTTGTGAAGGCAGATTAGGCTTTATAGTTTGCACTAAAGTCGGGTTTTATAAAGATACGCCCCTTATATATATATATAACAAATAGTAAAACACGTTTTCTTTGGCCCACTTTTTGGTATGTAAGACAAGATGTCAGGACTGGCTGAAGAACAGCATTTAAGATGATCTCGAAGATTCTTTATACAACAACTGCTTTGTTGGATTAAACTCAAATTTGTATATCTTATTGATTAGTACTGAACTTTGAGAAATTGTTCATTCTCTTCCGATATGGTATGTAGGATTCGGTTCCGAGGTCGTGCTCGAGAATTGTCCCATCGTGATGGAGATGACGATCTGACGGCCATGAGGAGCTAGCATCACCACGTACGTGAGGCACCATACACACAGTGACAGGAAATCTTCCTAGCTTGGTGGCGGCAGTAGGCTCCATTCCGTTGCTCCACCTTACACGCATTTTCCCTCTGCTGGATCCAGCATTGCAGCTGCTGCATATCTGAATATCTCGATTCCATTCACCTTCACCATGCACGTACAGCTCGGATCGAAAGCTCCATCGATCGATGGAGGTTGTTAAACGTTAGCAACTCTTTACCCGATCACTGTCCCGATTTATTTAGTTAAGCAGTCTTAACGACGTCCATCGCCACCTAATCTATAACTCTTATATAGACAAACCCCACTATCTAATTATCTTGGCACGCAAAAAGTGTGTCCACCTCGATCCACTATCAACCCACTATCTATATCTCTTGACACGTCCGTCCACCTCAACAGTCCACCACGTGTCCACCTCAAAAATCCACTATTATTTGCAATTAAAATTCACTAGCACAATAATTATGATATCCACATCAGTGAGACACATAACCCATTGTGCATACAATTTCCGTACCCGCGGCAACGCGCGGGGAATTCACCTAGTTAAATTACAACAATTCTCTACTTCGTCTCACTCGCAGGCGGAATCCGATGGAGAGATCCGATCGATCCCAAATTCCCAGTGCAACCCTCTGCAGAAACCCCACAATGCCAGTGGATGAGTTGCTGCTCCATGAAGCAAACCCACCACGCCACCTGCTAATCAACGTGCCATCTTCCAGCTCGACGTCGCCCCCTCCATGGCCGCATGGCATCCCACACCATCCCTCTTCATCCCCTCGCTCGCTCTCACTCCTCCCTCATCAACCACCTTATATATAACCCACTCGCCTCCATTGCAATATGCACAACACGAACCAGAATCCAAGGCTACAGTACACACAAGCTAGTACAACTAACCCATCATGGCGTCGTCGCGCCACACCACCGCCACCCTCCTCGCCGTAGTCCTCGTCCTGTCCTCCTCGGCGCCGTTAGCGCACGGCCAGGCAGCATCGGCGCCAGGCCCAGCCCCGGCGGCACCCAAAACCATCACGGCGATCCTGAGCAAAGCCGGTCAGTTCACCAAGTTCCTACAACTCCTCCAATCCACGCGCGAGGCCGAGCAGATCACGAACCAGCTCAAGGGCAAGAGCTCCAACGGCGGGGGGCTGACCATCTTCGCCCCTCCCGACAGCGCGTTCTCCGCGCTCCCGGCGGGCACGCTGAACTCCCTCTCCGACCAGCAGAAGACGTCGCTGGTGCAGTTCCACGTGGTCTCCACGGCGATCGCGGCGGCGCAGCTGGAGATGGTGAGCAACCCGCTGCGGACGCAGGCGGGGGACACGGGGCGGGGCAAGTACCCGCTGAACCTCACCGCCGACGGGACGAACGTCAACATCTCGACGGGGGTGGTGAACGCCACGCTCGACGGCACGCCGCTCTACGCCGGGGACAGGCTCGTCGTGTACCAGGTGAACAAGGTGCTCCTGCCATGGGCGCTCTACGGCCCGCCCGTCCCGGCCCCGGCGCCGGCCCCGCCCCCGCGGCGAGCAAGAAGAAGAAGAAGGCCGCGCCGGATGCCGTCGCCGACGCGCCCGCGGCTGAGACCGCGGCGACGACGGCGTCGGCGGCCACGCGCGCACGTGGCGTCCCAGATGGCGTCGGAGCTGCTTCGTCCTGCGTGGTGGTCGCCGCCGTGGCAGCTTTGTGGTGGGCCATCTGACCACCACGTACAGTACAGTAAGCATCCATGCGTGTCTTTGTCGTCGTGGAGGTTCTTTTAAATTTCGAAAGAGATGTTTCTAATTCATCAGTTATCAATTGTTTGTTTTTTCTTCTTTTGTTGATTAAAAAAAATGTATTGTGGATGTATTTTGGTGGCGTTTTTGTAATGTTTATGTGTTGTAATTTGAATCTGTACATGATACTGAGTGGACGTATATATTTTTTTTCGAACAATGTGGACGTATATATTGGTATCCAATTGTTTCTGTTTGGACATGATTTGCTTATTATTACGCAAAAAAAACTTACCATTGAACCCAACATTTATGGGATTGTCTTTTATATAGAGCTAAATATAACGCAGGAACCCTTGTTAGTTAATTTTAAGAAAATCAATCAAAACTATCATTTATTTATTCTTCTTCTCAACTGTTAAAACTCATCCAACTTTGTGAATTTGTGATTAGAGCTCAAAATGTCAACTTAATTTTATAATACACGGGGCTAAAAAATATTATCATATATAATCCTTGGGTCCCAAAAAGAGTGCAATTTTCATTTTTTTTTTGAGAAGTAAAACAATTTCAAGTTTGTCCAATAATCCATTAGAAAAAACATTTCTATGCTACCAACAAAAATTGTCGAATAATTTTGAAATATATTTTTATAGCAACACTATTTTTTGGAGACATATATGTTGATACTATATATTTTTCTATAAACTTGGTTAAACTTAGGAAAGTTTGACTTACTCGATAAACCTAAAATAGCATTTTTTTCAAAGATACCGAAAATTTTTCTTTGTTTAACATGTTTTCTAATTTCAAGACCTTAGTGGTACAAAAACTTAATTCAACTAATAGTATATTCAACCCTAAAACAACATGTTTATATTATTATATAAAAGATAAATCATATTGCATATAACACCTTGTAGGCTTGATGGTTTTTGTGAGAGAAACTACTACGTAATAAGTTCAAGCGAACGGAGCGTAAATCTACTAGAAGCTCAGTTTCGTTTCTTTCTTCCTTTTAGTTTTCTAGACCAAAGAATATTACAACTTCATAGAATGAATTTCCTCTTAGACGACATCAAATGACAAAAATAAAAACAAGTTTGCGACCATAGAAGATCAATAGAGACAATCAAACACTTTTGCGTCTTCACACACCTCGAAAAAAAAAATCTCTGCCCAAGCTCCCGTAGACTTGCTTTCCATAGGACAAAAAATAAATCCTGACATCCTTAGGGGCCCACACGCGAAAAAAAAGCCCCCACCCCGCAAGATCTCGCACATCTTCCCCTTTTACCCGGCAGAAAAAGGAGAGAGAGGAGAGCACTCGCTCGTCTCGTCTCGTCTCGTCCTGCAGGTGGGGCCCACTCCCGTCGCTCGCTGGTCTCCCGACCGCATCGCGATCACTCATCTCCTCCCTCTCGCCGGAGCAGAGATCAGACGCCGCGCCGCCGCCGCCGCCGCGCCGCGGGGCCATGGACGCCTCGTACCGCCGCGCGGGCGCCGGGGGCGGCTCCGCTCCCCGCTCCGTCGACGACATCTTCAAGGACTACCGCGCCCGCCGCTCCGCCATCCTCCGCGCCCTCACCCATGGTACGCTCCTGCTCTTCCTTCCCGCCACGCTTGTGGAGGTTCCGTCTCTAACCCTAGCCGCTTCGCAGACGTCGAGGAGTTCTACGCGCTGTGCGATCCAGGTGAGTCGTTTCGCCTCCTCTCCTCTCCTCCCTCCCTTCCCCTCGCGATCTCTCGCCTTCGATTCGATTTGATTTGGGTGCGAGCTGATGCGGTTGGGGCTGCTGGGTGTCGTCGGTGCAGAGAAGGAGAACCTGTGCCTGTACGGGTACGCGAACGAGGCGTGGGAGGTGGCGCTGCCGGCGGAGGAGGTGCCCACGGAGCTGCCCGAGCCGGCGCTCGGGATCAACTTCGCGCGCGACGGGATGAACCGCCGCGACTGGCTCGCGCTCGTCGCCGTCCACTCAGACTCGTGGCTCGTCTCCGTCGCCTTCTACTACGCCGCAAGGCTCAACCGCAATGATCGGTACGGCACCATCGTCCCCCTCCTCCACCCCAATTCCGCCTGTCAGTCAGTCTGTGCTCATTCTCATTGACACATACGACATGCATACATGTGCTGGCGCATTCTGTGAATTGAAGTGGATGTCAGGATATGCATGTTGTGCTATGCCCTCTGTGTGCATGTCCTGGTGCTGACGTGTTTGAATCCAACATTTGTTTTGACTAGTAACTGTTCAGATTTGGGCCTTCTGCAGAGGTTTCGTGGAGCATAAGCAATTTGCCAATTTTCGATGGACAAAGCAAATGTGTGTGTTCCCTGTAGCAATTTAAGGAGCTGTGCTATTGAATTGGTTTACTATAGTCATGCGGATTACTAAGCTATACTAGCTCAAACATTTTGCTGAAGTTGCGGAGAAACTTCTGAGCATGTGTGTACTGAAGTTTTATTCTCCCCTAAGATGTTATTACTGTCCTAATGAAAAGTAGTGTTGTTTATTCATGTGGAAAGCTTAGTGTAGACCCTTCATTGTCATCAGAATATTCATGTTCTACTGAACTAAAGAGGCCTCAGAAATATTCAGACGCTTAAAGCCTGCTGTCATTTTAAGTTGATATATGAAGGCACCTCCATTTGTGAAATTTCCAGCTTGTTATTCCTGAAAGACTTCTTGCTCTAATTTCAAGGGATTGAAACTTTTTTTGTGATGGTTATAAGTTACTTCCAAAATTTTTAATTTAAAAAGCGCTCTACCAACTTTCACTTCTTGTTACTAAGATTGTTCCAACATTTGGATTGGTGGATGGATCTGATTATGGCGTTTGCTTAAGGACTCTACTTCAAACTTTTACTAGTTTTCTGCAGAAGTAACTATTGACAGTGGCGAAGCTAGCAACAAATAAACCCTGGTGCACTAATAAAAGAACACATATATTTTTATAAAGACATACAGTAAATTATAGACCTTCTAGTGTTAAAAACAAAATTTACCCTGATGCCATGTACCAGGGAAGGGTGAACGTGGCTTCGCCCCTGGCTATTGATGACCTTTTTAGTAACCCTTTTATTCCCCAGCAGGCTGGGCCAGGCTAGAGATGGAACCCAGCAACCATAGGAAAGAGAAAAAAGAAAAAAAGAGGGATTAGTAAGAGCCACATGCCAAATCTGTACTAGCTACTAACTAGTATGATTTGACAAGATTATCCTATGGTTTGAAACTGTGCAGCGCTGCGGTATCTCCCATGCAAGTCTGAGTTAATTGCTGATTGTTAAGATCATTTGTTAGTCTTCAATAGTGAAAAAAAGAATGATGATGACTGATGAGTATAGGGGGTGAGGAATTTTTTTATTTTTGGGAACAATTGTATGAAATATAACTTATAATAATTTTCCCATAGTAACCACTTCTGCTTCAAGATTAGTAATAAATCTTTCTCATAGAGTAGAACTGGAGCAAGCCTTTCTGATTATTCATTGCTATGATACATAATGTCTACTGATTACTAAACAAGAGGTGCAACTGGAGGTATCTGACAATATATTGTATCACTTCTTGTAGTCAAATCAGTGCAAATATAACTGCCACATTTCTATATAACCTGAATGCATACTTCATTTTGTTTAGGAACATGGATACTGAATGAAAATTGTTTGGACTTGATGTCAAATAATACATCCTCATGTAGCTTGTTTACCATTTTCTTATGTATCTTATTGGCCTATATGAATTAGCTGATTTCTGATAAAAATCTGAAACAGTGGTGGTATCATATATAACTAAGAGTTGGTAACTGTATGAAGTTTTTTGGACCAAGCAGCTCATCCTTAAATTTCTTTGCTTACTAGTTCCATTTCTACACTTGTTATTTTTACTTTGTACTAGAAATACATTCACATTATTTAGCTTTTGGACCTGTTTTCAAGCTGCTAATATTTCATAGATTTGTTTGAACCAACATTTTCCATGATTATTTAATGAGTTATAAGTGTTTTTATTTTCACATGTGCAAGCTAGTTTGAGTGATCTTAATGTTTTATATCTTTTGAGTGACTTTGGGACAATGCTGTGCACTACAGTACTTTAATAAATAGTATGCACCTGCAACTGCTCAACCCTTGTACAATGTTGCCAATTAAAAATTTGTGTTTAGCTAAACTTCATGATTTCAAAGAATATGTAGAGTAGATTTGTATATTTACAACACTTCATTTGTTCTTTTGGAATGATACATTTTTCATTTGAAACTGTTGGAGTATATACATGTATTAGGCCCATGAGGCCCATGTATGCTACACATTATAGCTACCCTTCTAGGGTTAGCCAAATCAATAGAGAACACAATTCAACATGGTATCAGACTGGATCGATCCCCTTCCCTGCTCGATCCCCGCGCCGCCGCCGCCGGCCGGCGCGCCGCCGCCGGCAGCCATGGCCGGCCGGCCTCTTCCCCTCCTTCCTTACCTCCCGGCCCGCGCGGCCCGTTGCTTCTCCTCTCGCGAGATCCCGGCGCCGCCACGCCGCGGGCGCGGCCGCCGCCGCTGCGCGACCCGTCTGGCGCGGACGCGACAGGATAGCCCTGCCCGGGCGCGGCTGCTGCCTCCGCCGCCGCTCGGCCACAACGCGGGCGCCGCCCTAGCGCGGATCCGGGCGCGGCTGCCCCCGTCCGGCTCCCGCGCATGCGCAGGCGCCGCCGCAGGTCCTCCACCGCACGCGGGCCGGGCGCTACCCCATGCCCGCTTCCTTCCACCCGGGCGCCGCGCCGGGCTTGGCAGCGCGCCGCGACGGCCCCGCACGGGCGCGGCCGCGGCTTAGCGCGGTTCCTCCGGCGCGGGACGCGGCCAAGCCCCCGGGCTCAGCTGCGGCTCCTCACGACGCGCCGCCGCCGGCTTGGGCTGGCTCGCGCCGCGACGGCTTCCCTCGCATGGGCGCGGCCCGCTTGGCTGCCGCGCAGCTCCTCCGGCGGGGCGCGGCACACGGACTTGGTCCGGCACGGCGCGGCCGGCCCTAGCACGGACCCGGGCGCGTTTCTCCTTCCCCGGAGCGCACGGTCCAGGTGCGGGGACGCCCCGGCGCTTCTCTTCTTCCCGGTGTGGGCCGGCGCGTGGTGCAGCCACGCCCGGCACCCGCGTTGCGGATCTTTGCCGCCCAACCCGGCCCCCGCACTGCGGCCGCTTCGCCCGCCGCCGCCGGCACGGGCTGCGAAGGGCCCGAACGCCTCCGTGCGGCGGCTGGACTGTCCGGTCGCTGAGACGCGGGCTTCTCTACCCCGACGCCCGTGCAACCACCTCTCCTTGGCCTGATCGGCCGGTCCACTCGTCGGGCGGCGCACTACCGGCATCGTCGTCTCTCCATGCGGGGAGCGGGGAGGCCGGGGTCAATGGGGCACAACGCCGGCCCCTATCGCCACTCCAACGCCGCCCTATCGCCACTCCGCGTCCGTCCGCCACGCCGCCGTCGTTTCTTCTGGGTTCTCCTCCCCCCGGGCCGAGCGGGGGTGGGGGGGGCCGTGGCGGCCGCCGTCGTCGCGGACGGGAATCGGGTGGGGGTCCTGGTTTCCACGACCCGTGGTGGGGGCACCTCTCTCCATGGCCTCTCCAGGCCCCGTGGTGGGGGCACCTCTCTCCGTGGCCTCTCCCGGACTCCGGCGGTGCGCCTCCCGGCTCGCCCGCCGGCCACCGCCATGCTCGCGGCGCTTCTCGGGGTTTCACCCAACGGCGTCCCCGTGGGCTACACCTTCGGCGCCTCGCCGGCCGGCCGGTTGGTACTGCGGCCTTGGCACACTCCTTCGACGCTATGGCCCCGACGCCTCCTGTCGGCCCACAGTGGATCGCCGATTCGGGTGCCACCTATCACACCACTCCCGACCCCGGTATACTCTCCTCCGTTCACCCTCCTTCTTCCTCTCATCCTTCGTCCATCATGGTCGCCAATGGTTCATGCCTTCCCCGTCACGTACGTGGTGCCGCCGGCGCTCATGGCTCTTTTCGTCTTCCCCGACGTTCTTGTGGCACCTTCTATGGTTCACAACCTTCTTTCTATTCGTCGATTTACTGCGGCAATTCCCTGTTCCGTGGAGTTTGACTCTTCCGGTCTCACCGTCGGGACTTGGCTTCCGGCGTCCACCGCTTCGGTGTGACGGACGGGGCCCCATACCCCTCCGCTTCCCGGCGTCTCCTTCGCCTTCTTCGTCGGCCCCTTTGTCAGCTGCTTTCGCCACCACTACTTCCTCCACCACTTGGCACCGGCGCCTCGGCCATCCTGGTCGTGACGCCCTGATGCAGCTCAGTCGTAGTTCCGACATTCGGTGTCCTCGGGCTCACGATGAGCATCGTGCCATGCGTGTCGAGGGCTCGGGCCGTCATGTCCGCCTCCCTTTCGAGTTCTTCCTCCGGGCGCCCACATCTTTGATCTTGTACATTGCGACCTACGGACGTCTCCCGTCGTCGGCATTTACGGTTACAAGTTCTATCTTGTGATGCTTGATGATTTCTCTCACTACTCCCGGACTTTTCCTCTCCGTGCGAAGTCCGAGGCTTTCCCCGCGATTCTCCACTTCTTCGCTTGGGTGTCTACACGGTTCGGCCTCACCATCAAGGCCGTCCGGTGCAAACAATGGTCGTGAGTTCGATAACTCCGCCTCCCGTGCCTTCTTTCTCTCACGGGGTCCAGCTGCGCATGTCTTGCCCGTACACCTCTTCCCAGAACGGCAAGGCTGAGCGCATGATTCGCACCACCACCGAGACCCTGCGCACCCTCCTACTTCAGGCGTCACTCCCTGCGCGCTCGGGCCGAGAGCTGCACACCGCCACCTATCTCCTCAACCGCCTTCCTTCCGTACGCGCCCGGCTCCCACGCCCACCACGCTCTTTCGGTACCCTCCTCGGTACGACCACCTTCGCGTCTTCGGGCGCCACCGCTCCCACAAGGCGGCACCCCGTTCGACTCTCTGTGTCTTCCTCGGGTACTCCCGGATCACAAGGGGTACCGGCCGCTACGACCTCACCTCTCGTCGGGTCCTCATCTCGCCATGTGGTGTTTGATGAGTCGTCTTCCCTTCTCCACCCCCACCACCACCACTTCCGCCCTCCGAGCTTGACCTCTCCTCTTTGTTTTCCACGACGCGGTGGTCGAGCCACCTTGCGGTTGTCTCCTGCAGGTACTACCGCACCGTGCCCTTCGCCGGGCGTGCCCCACTTCACCGGCGGCCGGTGCTCTCCCGACCACCTCCCTGTTCGACCATGGAGGGCCGAGCGGGGTGGGGGTCCCGAGCCGCCGCCTCGGGCGCACCTGCGCGCCCCCGGCCGGTGCACGTGTACCAGCGTCGTGGACCGCCGCCTCAGGCGCCGCCTGCGCGCTTCGCCCAGCCGGTGTACGTGTACCAGCGCCGTGGACGGGCTGCGGCGCCTCCGCCGCCGCCATCACCGCAGGTGGCCCCTTCTTCGCCGGGGTCACTGCGCCACCGTGGTGCCCTGCTCCGCCGCGACACCGCCGCCGCCGCCGCCGCGGCCTCCGGCCGCCGTGTGGAGCCGCCGGTATACCACCCGCCGCTTCTTCACCGGGACCCTCGTCCACGCTCGCCCGATGGTGACGAGGCGGGCGTCCGCCGCAGGCCCTCACCGCCACACCCGTGAGCCGGGGATCTCTCCGGTACCCTCTTCCGTCCGCGAGGCCTTGGCGGACCCTCGGCGCGCCGTGCGATGGAAGAGGAGTACGCGGCGCTCCTCGCCAACCGGACACGGGATCGGTGCCCCGTCCGCGAGGCTCCAACGTCGTCACGGCAAGTGGATGCGGACCCACAAGCGCGGGCGATGGTACACTTGAGAGGTACAAGGCTCGCCGGGTACTCGGGGTTTCACTCGCCGCCACAGGGTTGACCGGTGGTGAAGCCCGCTCGTCCGCACGGTGCTCTCGCCGGCTCTCACCCGCTTGGCTTGGCGGTCACCCGGCTAGATGTGAAGAATGCCTTTACGCATGGTCCCGCTCCGGCGAGACAGTTCTTGCGATCGGCCAGTGGGTTTGTTGACTCCTCCCTGGTCCGAGATGGTCCGCGGCTCAACAAGTCTCTCTATGGCCTCAAGCGGGCTCCGGGCATGGAACCACGGGTTTGCTGCTTTCCTCCTGACACTTGGTTTTGTGGCGGCCAAGTCAGACACGTCCCTGTACATCTATCACCATGGGGCCGAGACTGCGTATCTGCTACTCTATGTGGATGACATAGTCCTGACAGCCTCCAGTGAGTCACTTCTTCGCCGGATCATCACCTCTCTTCGGCGGGGAGTTTGCGATGAAGGATCCGGGTGTGCTTCACCACTTTCTTGGAGTCACTGTTGAGCCTCATCCAGTGGGCTTCTTCTTCACCGGTACACTCGGACATACTTGAGCGGGGCCGGGATGACGGTGCAACCCCTGCGCCACTCCCGGTTGACACTCGAGCAAGCTGTCCGAGCGGAGGTCCCGTGGCGATCCTACGGCATACCGATCTTGCTTGGTGCTCTTGATCTCACCTTCACGCTCGGCGACATTACCTATGCGGTTCAGCGGTTGTGCCTTCATATGCATGATCCTCGGGAGCCTCATCTCACCGCTCTCAAGCGTCTCCTCGGGTACCTCCGAGGCCTGGCGATCATGGCCTCGCTCCGCACCGCCAGTCCTCCTCTCTACGGCTGGTTGTCTACACCGACGCCGGGCCGGGCGGCTGTCCGGACACTCGACGGTCCACCTCGGCTATGCCGTCTTCCTCGGAGGCAACCCGTGTCTGGTCCTCCAAGCGCCGGCGGTGGCCTCCCGCTCCGGTCTTTGAGTCCGAGTACCGCGCCGTCGCCAATGGTGTGGCTGAGGCTTCCCGGCTCCGGCGGCTCGGGCCGAGCTCCATAGCCCCCTTCGCCGGGCCACGCTCGTCTCTTGCGACAACGTCGGCGCGGTCTACCTCTCCACCAACCTCGTCCGGCACCGACGCACGAAGCATGTGGAGATTGACCTTCACTTCGTCCGTGATCGGGTGGCCATCGGCGAGGTGCGGGTCCTCCATGTACCGACCACCTCCCAGTTCGCCGACATCTTCACCAAGGGCCTCCCGTCGTCGACCTTTACCGACTTCCGCTCCAGCCTCAACATCACCAGTGGCTAGTTGTGGCTGTGGGGGGGCATGTGTGTGTGCTCTTTCGTTTAGATGTCCAGTCTAGAACTCCTCTGCGCCGGTAGTTCAGACTGCGGGGGAGTGTTGGAGTATATACATGTATTAGGCCCATGAGGCTAGGCCCATGAGACCCATGTATGCTACACATTATAGCTACCCTTCTAGGGTTAGCCAAATCAATAGAGAACACAATTCAACAGAAACTTTGTTGCCAAGGGTTTTTGAGAGCAGTCAATGATGAGTACAAGTGAATTCACTATTGAATTAATATTTCCTTTACAGCATGATAAGTATTGGGGTCTTAGTTACCAAGTAAATTCACTTGTAGTTGTAGGAACAATATTAAAATTGGCGAGTTGCAACTTGCAATCTTTTAAGTGTGACTTTTTTTTTTTGCATTTAATGTTCTTACAGTTACCTTTGGCTGTCAAACATACTAAGTCAAAAGGTATTAAGCAGCATTGACTTGAACTACAATGGAAGTGAAACATTTTGTATTCCACTCAGCAATTGATTTTGGTTGTAGTAGCAGTATCCAGTAGCTCATGACACAATAATAACAGATGTTACTGCAATCTATATAATTGAACTGCCATTAGACTAGTTGATATTGCAGTAATCATTTGTGTAATGTTTTTGCTTTCAAATATTGAACAGGAAACGTTTGTTCGGCATGATGAATGATCTGCCAACTGTTTTTGAAGTTGTCTCTGGTGGTGTGAAACAATCTAAGGAGAGGGACAGATCCGGTACTGACAATAGTGGTAGAAATAAACTGTCAGCGAAGGTAACAAGATTCCGTCATTGTTTTTACCACTTCTTCTATTGCCATGTTATGATGTTGAACCTGATCCGTCTCTCCAGCAAACAAGCGAGCCACGATTAGAAAATCATGCCAGGGAGCCCGATGAGGGCTACGATGAAGACGACGGCAACCACAGTGAAACCTTGTGCGGGACATGTGGTGGAATATACAGTGCAGATGAGTTCTGGATTGGGTGCGATGTGTGCGAGAAGTGGTACCATGGCAAGTGCGTGAAGATCACCCCCGCGAAGGCGGAGAGCATAAAGCAGTACAAGTGCCCGAGCTGCTGCAATAATAAAAGACCTAGGCCATTGTAGGCCTGTAGCACCGCCCTCCTCACAGGAGGACGACCATGGATGGAAGACTGAACAAGCAGGGAGGTCAGAGTTGCTCCTTGCGCAAGGCCAATACCGCCTTGCGATGTTTACTGTATCTTTTCAATTAAGTTAAGCTTACATATGACGAAGACGAACGGGTGATGCTAATGTTGGGCAGGAAGATTGCACATATTGATTATAACCTTTGTTGTGGTTTCTCCATGCCATGGAGAGTTATGGTAGTCTGTATGTTGCCGGAGAAGGAATAGGGGCAGAGGAAGCCTTTGTAACGTTTCTAAAGGTGAATTGGTCAGCTTATGCCAAGATAATAATCCGTGAGGTTTATGTTAATATATTTTGTTTGGTACAAGACTGATGGTTTGCGTCACCAGCCATGTTAATACCATCCACTTTGTGATAATCCTCGTCATCCGATTCAAAAAGAGTAAAAAGAGTAGCAATTTCCCTTCGCTTCTCTCTTAATGCGGCAATTTTCTTATATTTTGTTGCCTATTTGACTGAGTATGATGACAACATTTGCCTAATCACGCTCTTACTCATTGTCATGTTTTAACAAACGGTACGTGATGGTTTCAGTGAATTCTGTTGGACTTTCACAGAACAGCTTCTTAGTTCTTACCAATAGAGTTGGTAGTACTTAGAACAATTGCCCTTCTCCAGAAAAATAGCTTGTATCGTGTCATGTGGGTACACAACAAGAGAAGTGCAATTGCCCTCTGGCTATTATAGATTGTTTCATTGCATATGACCATTCTCAATTCATAGCATCAAAAGAGAAGTGCAATGTGGCTTGCAAATGCTACTAGAAAGTAGTGAGCCAACCTTTATATATGTGCAGGTTAGCTTTTCATGTTTTATTTCATACTAGTAATCCAACACTACGAGAACAGATATCATAATAGCAATTCAACACTAGCGAAACAGATACCATAACAGCAATTCAACACTAGCGAGGAACACAGATATCACAGTCATCAGGTTCTGGCAGGGAAAAGGACCCATTCTGCCAAGGCAAAACCCCCCATCCGCTATTTTCTGTGAACATGTTACATTCTGAATAATTAGGAGTAACCAAACCCAGTTTTTATCTTAACAGGAGTGCAAGGGTTGAGTAGACAACGGAAGATTAGGGTTTGTGGTCTAGGATCAGAACCTAAAATTGCCTACCAGCACGCTTGACATACAGCATTACAAGGCAAGACACAAAATACATAATGCAAGGGATCAATAGAAACTCTGAAAAGCATATTTTGCTACAACCTTTTGAGTTGCTTCTGTTTTTTTCGAAAACCTGGCAGGAGCGCTGCGAATTGCTTCTGTTTTCAAACAGGACAGTGGATTAGAGTATGTTAACTGCCTCAACTAGGTTACAAGACCAAAACTGCAACCATGATGAATTGGGGTTTCCACATAAAGTAATGTTGAATGTATTAGATCAAACATGCATCCGATCACAGCTTGTAGACTGGTGTGATCCCGAGCAGGTTGAAGAACTGTCGCATGACAACAGCAGTTGCTTGGCAAAGCAACAAACGGCTTGTCTCCTCCGGTGACCCGACCACCTGTTGGGATCAATGCAGAGTGAGTGGTTAAATAGCATCAGGTCATCAGCAGAGTATTACTGTTGTATGGAAATAAACGGGTCGTTTTGCAGTTTGTATGAGCTGATGCAAATCTAAATAGTAAATGCCCAAGAAACAATGTAAGATTCATTTAAAGAGGGGAAGAGTAATGCAAATGGAAAGAAGTATACCTGGCAGTTGGTATAGAATTTTGTGAACATTTCAGATAGATTGTACAAGTATTCACACACAACATTTGGAAGTAGATTCGTGCAGGCCTCTTCAACAACCTGAAACATTTTGCAGAGCAATCAGAAAGGTGAATTGTAGTAATTTCAGTTAAATTAAATTGCACCTGAAGCCAAACAGAAAATTGTTCTTGGAGCATACAAGAAGAAAAAACAGTATTGCAGTATCCAAGGTTTAAACATACAGCAAAAAGCCAAAAAGATCCCCAGCACCCAAAAATGCCTTATAACAACCATGTATGCTCTTCAGATCAAAACTAGAACTGACCAGCGACTCAACATTAGCATTGATATCCGGACTTCCACAAACTTATATAAAATAAAGTTCACTAATAGTGAGGAAAGGTACCTCTGCAAATCGGATAAGATATAGCCCCAACACGCGCTCATCTGGATGGTCAAGAGAAATGGCTCCGCTCTAGAAGAAAACAGTAAGAAATTTTCAGCTCATGACTGTGAGCCAGGAGAATTGGTGCTAAACCTTCACCAAATTGATGATATCTGAACGAGTAAAAGATAAAGCTTACCATCTTCAGCTCTTCCACATCCTTGTTGGACTTCCGAATAATCGAACAAATACGAGCATGTGCATACTGAAGGTACACAGCAGTATTTCCCTGATCACATAAAGAATGAACATGAGCATAATGATGATCGTGTTAACAAAATTCCCAAAGTGCATTCATACCTTATCGCTCAGCATCTGTTCAAAACTAAATGTGTAATTAGTCAGCCGATTATTCTTGAGATCAGCATACCTGTAAAGTCACAGAAATGCATTATGATAAATTGGATTATCCCTAAAATACTTAGTTATTTCTTAGTCAAATCAGGATATGCATCTTTCTAAACAAGACATTTCAGAACATACTTCACAGCACCATATCCAACTGCCTCTGAAGTTTGCTCTAATTCCTCATCCGTCCATTCAACAATTTTGCCTGCACAAAAATAATGATCATATTTACCTGAAGGGTAACAATAAGTTCCAAAATAGTCCAATTTACCATTTTCAGTGAGCCGTTGTTGTAGTTCTGATTTGCTCCGAGATTTAGCCTCATCAAGTAGCTCTACCAATCGAACAACCTCAGTACTGCGGGTTCGGAACCGCTTGCCATCTGAACCAAGAACAAGACCAAATCCAACATGGTTTGTTTTTGGAAACTTCTTTTCATTTGGATCTGGGAGCCAACCGGCCATCTTTGCAGCCTGTAGAAAGACAGTAGAAGATTCAATAAAAGTACAGAAAATGGAAAACACCTTGGTGCCACTCCGTGCTTACATTGAAAAACATGTCAAAGTGCTGCTGCTGACCAACATCTGTCACATATATGATCCATTCTGCTTGCTCCACATTGAGCCGATACCTCCATAAAACCATGGACAGAAAATATTAAATCCACACAAGATGCATCAATTATAGAAATACATTCTGTTTGCTTCAATAGAGAACAACTGAATGGAGCCTCAAAAGCACAAGCACTTACCAAAGAGCAGTTAAGTCTGTTGAGGCATAGTTGAAGCCACCATCACTCTTCACCACTATCAAAGGGATTTGATAACCTGGAACAAATATAACTCGGGCACCCTCACTCTCCTTTACCAAGCCTTTGTTATTCAATTCCTCCAGCACTTGAGGAATATAAGGATTATAGAAACTCTCCCCTGAAAAGGTGCTACATTAATTAGCCTAAACCAATGGCCTGGTGAGCTGCTTCATTGAAGAGGCAGACAACATAGCATAAACATTCAACAATACCAATTGATCAAACTTTGATTAACAAGGGATAAAAATGCTCCAGTTAACAGATATGCATGCGTCTTTTCTGTGAAAAATTAGAACTGGTAGAAGTTGATGTGAACAGGAATGCTGCCAAGACAATGCTAGAAACCAAAATTCAGATGTGAATCAGAGACCAAAATACCCATAAGAGTAATTTCACCTCAGACCTAAATTCTGTTGGCAACCAACCTTTCCATCAAAAATATATGTTTCAACTACAATGTATCGTACCTTTTCTTCAAGCACCACATTTAGGCGCTTGTAGACCAAGTCAAATTCACTCCTGCTAACGTCACAAATCTTTTTCCATGCTTCTCGATATTTTTCCTCCCCTCCCTACAGATAATACAACACTTGGATGAGAACATGTCAACCTTCCCAGAGTCGACATCCAAAATGATGCACTCACCTGTAGCCGAACAACTCCTTGTTGAGCCCTTGCTTTAAATTCTGGATCATTGTCAAACTTATGCTTGGATGCTTTATAGAAAATCTGTGAATGTCAGTCCCAATAGCAGGAATAAGACATGTTGTCATATGGCAAAAAAAAATGCCAATTTCCAGAACTTATTTTAAGGGATCCATTGATTTGTGGCACAAGTGCTTTGATGAACTATTGAAGGAAAAAAAGGCAACCAACTATGAAGTAGGTAGAAGGATGCTCAACTTATAACAAGAAACTACCAACAAAAAGAAAAATCCAATGTGCTAACCCAGATACACATTGAGGAGATAAATATGTAGTTGATTTCAGAATGACACAACAAATACAATCAGAACAGTAATTTACTAACTTATGACACTGACAAGGCATAGGCCACCACAAAAATAATACTGTGCAAACAGCTGAATAAGCATTTGGGTGTGGTATTCACAAGTGCTACCACAAATAGTCATAGCCTAATAATTTTGACAAAAGATCTATTGTTAAATGATTGAATATATGGTTTGAGTTAATATTTCACAAAAATACTTTTGTCATTTTATCCTAATATATTTTTTTAGTATATGACAATAAAACTTAGTGGTCAACTTGGTATCGAATTTGGCTTTCATGTATGCTTTTTTTGTACGCAGAGAGGTAAGTGAAAATAATTGCATCATTGCATTGAACGTGTTACCTGAAGGTCCCCAATGGCCTGGGCACCTACCTCCTTCCAATTTGGAAATTTCTCAAAAAGATATTCTATTAGCATCCCGAACTGCATGAACAGAAACATGTGTTAGCATGCTGCATGTGCTGCAAACAGTCTTAATCTTTTTGGCCACCTACAGGAAACCAAGGCACAAACTTCTCCATCAACCCAGCCACACACAAAATCTTTTAATCTAAGCATGATTTTACTTCTTACAAAATGAAAATGTGTTAACAGGAAAGCCACCTACAGGAAACCAAGGCACAAACTTCTCCAACAGCAAAGCCACACACAAAATCTTTTAATCTAAGCATGATTTTACTTCTTACAAAATGAAAATATGTTAACAGGAAAGCCACCTACAGGAAACCAAGGTACAAACTTCTCCAATAGCCAAGCCACACACAAAACCTTTTAAGCTAAGCATGATTTTACTTCTTACAAAATGATAATGTATTAACAGTAAAGCGTGGATACAGAAATTACATGGCAATTACTACCACCTATAAAACAGGAAGTCATAATGTTAAGTAAAGTGTGGTGATGCTTCGATTGAAATAAATAAATTGCATCACAAAGTGGAAACAGACTCTGGGTGGTTACAAAACAGAAGGTGATTAACACAACACCAGCAGAACCGGTGGCAACAGAACCTTCTTGGCCAATTAAGATATAGAAAACTGCAGATATATTAGCAATGGTAGGCTAAGTAGATATAGAAAAGGTTGAGCACCAAAGAAAGTATTTTCCACAAAAATCAAGTACTGAAGCAGTTCAACCATAAATATGTAAAAAAAAAAACTGTTTCACGGAAAGCAAGTAACAAAATTTTAGCACACAATACAAGGCCTGTTACCTGTGTACCCCAATCTCCCACATGATTTCTTCGCAGAACCTCAACATTCGAGAACTCAAACATGCGTGCTAATGTATCTCCAATAATTGTAGACCTTAAATGTCCCACGTGCATTTCCTTTGCAATATTAGGTGATGAAAAATCAATCACTGCCCTCTTTACTGGCAGAGTTGGTGCCCATGTCTTGATGCCATTAACAAGCATGTCTTGTATTCTCTGCAATAAGGTAACTCATTGACAATTTGCGGGAACATATAATGGCACTGCTAATGCGCATAACTTGTAGATAAAAAAATCTGTCAAACCTGTGCAACCCAGCGGTTTGATAAGGTAATGTTCACAAAACCAGGTCCAGCAACAGATGTGGATTCAATAATATCAGAAGAAGGCAAGTTCTTAGCGATGGCCTGAGAAAATGTGAAAAGAACAGTATATTGTTAATGTAAAAGAGTCTGAGCATGCATGAAAAAGTGAAGCGGGTCATAAAGAAATATTAGCTCCAAATCTCACGAGGAAGTTTTTAGTTTAAGTCTATAAAGAATAAAGATAGACAGACAAATACCTGCCCAATGGCATTAGGGCTTTTGAAACTTGTTCCAGATCCTTTAACCTTTGACCATAATCCCATAGCATTGTTGCTGGACATGGTTCAGCAAGAATCAATTGATGGGAAATTGGAAGAAACATTAATTATAATAACAACTAAAGGACCAACAGATACTAAGATTATATGAGGGATTGATGCAGCAGGTAGGGAAACATGCAAACAACATACCACTGATAGTCAGCAAACTTGACTGAAACTTCAACCATCGGTTCTACCTCCACATCAGGCACGGTAGCCCGGAGGGACGCAAGGACCAGCCTGGAGAGCTGTTGCTTGACACTCCCAGCCCGCTGCACAGCCAGACCAGACCCAAATCAAGCAGGGAAACTGGAAAAGGAATTAAGCGATGCAATCGTCTTCGCCACAGCGGCACCAGCCCACTCAGCGCACTCACCGCGGCGGAGTCCTGCTCCATGGGAGCCACGGAGGTCGAGGTCTCGTCTCCCATGGTGGTGGCGCTGCACGAGAACCGCACAAGCCTGGAGGAAGAAGCGGCTCTACAATGGCCTGGCTAGGTAGACAACACCAGAACAAGAAAAGAAGTCCAAATTAATCAATTAATCAATGAATCAATGCAGTGAGTCTGAACTGAAAAGGAAGCATATAACAAGTGCAACGCTCGTGACAGGAAATCCCAGTCCGCTGGCAATCCATATCTAGTGTCCCCACTGGTTAATTAATTTGATTAAAACGAGCACAGGTAATCGACGCCGTGCGAGATAACAAGTGCAAATCAATTAGTTAAGCAATGGAATTGGCATAAGTAACCAAACCGAGAGCGTAACAAGTTTAATTTTCCTGACAGATAATCCCAATAAGCTGAATAGCTGATGCAATCCAAATCTAGCGCCCTCAGCAGTTTTTAACAATCTAGAGCAATGTTAATGATGAACCTAACAATTTATTCATCGAGACGCCAAGCGCACGTGATTCCTGACGTTACACTAATCCCCGCTGATGCGAACGGGGTGGGGAGGGTGAGCCCCCAATACAGAGCAAATCTATAAACCCAACCCAAAATCCTATCCAAACCCCGAGCGCGCTCTCGAAAATCCACGGGAAACCCAACCACCATCCGTAACAGAATCTACCGCCACCCGGACCACCAAACCCTAAACCCCCAACCGAAGGCAGGCAGTGTACCCAGACCGACCCTAAAATCCCCCTCTCCCTGTTCCTCCGCGGCGAGCGGAGGCGGAGAGGGAGGGAGGAAGGCGAGGGGGGAAGCGAGCGAGCTCACCGGAGCGCGGGGCGCGGGGGAGGAGGAGCGGGAGACGGGAAGGGGTAGGCGCCGCCACTGCAGTTGCTGCTGCCGCGAGAGCTCGCATCCTCGGCAGTCAGTTAAATACCCCCCTCACCCTCTCACGGTCACGGCCGCAGCGGCAGGCAGCCAGCAGGTAACGTAGCGGGCGCGACACCCAGGCACGGCTGGCTACACGGACAGGCACCAAGCGAGGGTTTTTGGCTGGAATCCTTTTTGGCTTGGACTTGGAGAGCGGTTTTTGTATGGCCTTTTTTTTATTCTAAAGTTACCTATAAGGTTCAAAAACGAATCTGTATTATTTGGCATTCCGTCCATTTCAGCTACTCAACGGTGTTAATTAAGTAAGAAGTAAAATGACTTTGATGAAAAGAGATTAAAGTGCGGAGTTACGTGGCACCACGTCACCTAAAATTGTTTTCAAAACTACTTAGATCTTAGATTGGGCAAAAATTATTTTTCATCAGCAAAAACTGATTTTTTTCAAAATTGTTCTCAGTTCGTTCCAAACCACGTGGATTGGGGTGTATTTATGTGCAACTAAACAAAAACTTAGGGATTTAAATCAGTTTCAATTTTTTGAAAAAAAATGAAAACCTAGTTTGCTAACTGAGGGAGACAAATAGGGCTTGGGCAATAATAGAGTGAGGTAAATGGCACTTTTCTCTAATTTTTAAAATATAAAAAAGTCAAAATAGAAAAGTGTGGCTTGGACTTGTCTTTTTTTTTTTTTTTTTTTGAGAAAGTGGCTTTGGACTTGTCTAGGGCGCTTGTACTAATCAGCCCAAGCCAAGTGTAGTTGGGCCAAATTCCAACGGCCACAAGCCCATCAGCAAAGGTCAACCAGAGCCCAGCCCCCGGTCACCATCGACTCATCGAGCACGAGCAGCAACCTCGCCGCGCCGCCGGAGTGCCGGACGCCACCGGCCGTTGCTGGAGGTCGTTTGTTCTAGAGCGCTGGTGTCTTCCTCGTCTTCCTCGCCGGCTCGAGTGAGTATTCCTTTCCTTCCCCGCCTTGCATCCCGCACCTCGGAGATTCAATTTTCTCCCAAGCATAAACTGCAAAGAACAAGCCTAAATAAATAAATAGTACACCTTGTTCTTTATTGGTCTGTGTTGCACTGTCGCCGCTCCAAAGAATCCGACACAACAGATTGGCATAATACTGGATCCTGAAGAGTAACTTTCTATGGAAATGGAATATGCTCCTAGATTTGACAATTATTAAGCTATCCGCCTCTACAGAAATTATTAATTACTATTATTATTATTATTATTAATGAGCAACATTGCTGATGCAGGAACGAGGTTCTTATGGTCTTTGGGAAGAATATGCTTTCATCAACCTAGGCTTCATCCATTGGATTTAGCTACCAGGGCCTTATAAAACCAAGACTCGAGTCACAATGCGCATTCATAGCCTTCCAGTCTTGCAGTTGCAGCTCGGAGACAGTGGCCATGGCTGAGGGCGTTGTGGGCTGGTTAATCCCCAAGCTCGGAGATGCCCTTGCAAACGAGGCTGTTGAGGTTGCGTATTCATTCTTTGGGGTGGAGGGGTATGCCCTAAATGCCCTGTTTCGTGAGATACACGATGTGAAGGGGGAGCTCGAGAGTGTTCAAGCTTTCTTGTGTGCCGCTGAGAGATTCAGGGACATTGATGAGACCACAGTTGCATTTTTGAAGCAGATCAGGAGTCTTGCTTATGAGATCGAAGATGTCATTGCAGAGTGCTGTTACCATCTGGGGCAAGATGCTGATGGCATGTTTCTTTTGAAGCCAGTAAGGAGGATCAGACAGATCAAGATATGGTACCGCTTGGTGAAAAGGCTCCAAGATGCCAAGTTAGGTCTTAAAAATGCTGCAGAGAGAAGGGGCAGATATGCGTTGAAGGGAATTGAGAGAGGCACACGGTTATCAGGGAGCAGCAGCTCAAATTGGAAGTGTTCAGGATACATGCAGTTCAAAAGGGAGGACGATCTTGTGGGGGTGAAGAAGGAGAAAGAATTCTTGCTGAAATGGGTGACAGATAATGACCGGCGAAATATGATAGCATCAGTGCTCGGGATGGGTGGCATTGGCAAGACAACACTGGCTGCTCACATTTACAGTGCTGTCAAGGAGGACTTTGATACTTGTGCTTGGATCACAGTGTCCCAGAGATATGAAGTTGATGACTTGTTATGTCAAATTGTTCGGGAGTTCCGCAAGAATGATCGAAGAAAAGACTTCCCGAGGATGTTGATGTGACTGATTATAGAAGCCTACCAGACATAATTTGCAGTTACCTCAAAAATAAAAGGTACATTCTTGTTCTTGATGATGTGTGGAATGTGAATGTTTTATTTGATAGTAAGGAAACATTTCTTGGTGGCAATGGTCGGATAATTCTCACATCAAGGATTTATGAGGTGGCGCGATTGGCACCTGAGTCCAACATTGTTCATTTGGAGCCCCTTCAAGAGTGTGATGCACAGTATCTATTTTACAAAGAAGCTTTTTGGAAGAACAAAGACATGACTTGCCCACAAGAGGTGGAGCACTGGGCTAAAATGTTTGTAGAGAAGTGCAATGGCTTACCAATTGCTATTGTGTGCATTGGGCGATTCTTATCATTCCGAAGAACATGCTATTTGGAGTGGGAAAAGGTGTACAAAGATATTGAGATGCGCCTCAACAATCCTATCATGGATATGAACATAATCCTGCAGGTTAGTTTGGAGGACCTACCACATAATATAAGAAACTGCTTCCTGTATTGTTGTCTGTATCCAGAGAATTATGTGATGCAAAGGAAGTCGCTAGTGCGACTTTGGGTTGCAGAAGGGTTTGTCGAGAAAAGTGGGCAAAAGACATTGGAGGAGATAGCTGAGGATTATCTGACTGAACTTATCCATCGGTGTCTGTTGGTGGTGGTGAAGAGGAATGACTCTGGATGTGTCTGTGAAGTTCAAATGCATGATATCCTTCGTGTTTTAGCTCTTTCGAAGGCACATGAAGAAAATTTTGGCAGTGTCTATAATCCCTTCAAAACTGATCTCATCAAAGAAGCACGTCGTGTATCAACTGAAAGTGGGGATATTGCACGGGTCACAGAAAATGCTCCACATCTCCGTTCCTTGCTTGTTTTCCAGAATTCCTTCACCCCTGTTTCACTTCGTTCACTGTCAAGCGTCAACAAGCTGTTAACTGTCCTGAACCTACAAGATAACTCAATTGAGCGGCTTCCAGCAGAGGTGTTTGACTTGTATAATTTACGCTTCCTTGGTCTGAGGAGAACTAATATTGTAAGTCTTCCACGATTAATCGGGAGACTGAAGAATTTGCTTGTCTTGGATGCCTGGAAGTGTAAAATCACGGAGCTACCATCAGAAGTTACAAAGCTTCATAAGTTGACGCATCTTATCATTACTTCCAAACCAGTTCTACCATCTTTGCAGTTTGTACCTTCTGCTGGTGTACATGCTCCAGCAAATATATGTTCCTTAACAAGGCTGCAGACATTACTACTGATGGAAGCTAGTGCTGAAGTGGTCTGTAGCATAGGCACCCTTGTGGAGTTACGAACATTTCGTATCAGCAAAGTGCAAGGTTGGCATTGTGAAAATCTGTTCAAAGCTATTAGTAATATGACTCATCTTACTCGTCTTGGGATCCAAGCAGCTAATAATGAGGAAATGGTGGATCTCAAAGCACTTCAGCCACCTCCATTGCTTCAGAAGCTTTTCTTGCTAGGGGCACTATCTAAGGAAACTGTACCTGCTTTCTTTTTGCCGCTTGGTAATCTAAAGAACATCACATTTCTAAGGCTTGTTGGTTCAAGACTTGACAAAAACACATTTTCTTGTCTGAAGGGGTTACAATGGTTGGTTAAGCTTCAGCTTTATGATGCATACAGTGGCGATGAGATGTTGCTCTCCACAGAATCATTTCCAAATCTAAGGGTGCTGAAAATAAGGGGCGGACCACATCTCACTAAAATTAAGATAGAAAGAGGGGCCATGACGAACCTAGTTGATCTCAAGCTTCTACTCTGTCCACAGTTGAAGATGTTGCCTGATGGTATTGAACATCTAAGCACTCTTGAAGAACTGACTTTGGACCATACCGCAGAAGAACTCGTCGACAGGGTTCGGCAGAGGAAAGAGATGACGATTTCTCATGTCCAACGAGTTTATATTGGGTTCGTGAGAAATGGTGAGCTGGCTTTTGAGAGAATAAACTAATGCTCCATGTCAGGATAATAATCATTTGTCTTTGAGTTATTGTTGTAAAAAAATCCATCTTTCAGCTTTGGCAGTTCAAGCCCTTTTCTGAATTTGTTAGCACGTTTCTACATGTTTTTTCTGCCCAAGTTTTCTGGTATTACAAATTTATTTATTTATTTTTGCCCTGGGTTGAGAATTGCTTTCTTTGTCAAGGATATTTGAAATCCTATAGCATTTATATATTTTTAAATGCTCTATAGGCGTCTAAATGAATTGCATCTATGTGAAATATAATAATTGCAATACAGCCGCCTGATCACACACGATCAGCACAGGTGACATTTTTGGAGTATCACAATACATACCAACACAGCTCCTGCCTTTGAAGCATCCATGTGCATGATAAACCGTCTTTCTTCTTCCTTCTCACATCCAACTGCTCTCACTAGCACACACAAGTTTCACTACCACTGTACCACGCCTTCATGAGCAGAAGAAATCTTCATGCAGCTCCTTGCTTCTTGCTGCAACAATCTCACCAAGCAGAGAGGTAAAAACAGCACATTCTTGCCCACGTACAGTTCGGCTGGCATTTTTTTTTTTTTTGGTGCTGCCTGCGTACTAGGCATGGGTGTAACTCTTATAATTAGTTGATTAACTGCAGTTCGTGCATGTGTTCATATCGTCTTCATGCCTGTGTGAGAGTACACATGAACAAAAGGGTATCAGTTCTGTGCGGCAAGCTACTGAGAAGTGAGAACACTACTACTGATATAGCATATAACCATGATGAACAGGGTTACAGGGAGATGCCAGAATAGGAAATAAATAAACAGGGGAGGGACGCAATAATAATAGCAGTAAACTATGAAGCTGAAGTGTGAATACTGCATCCATCCATCCAATGATTAGCCCAAAAAATTCAACAAAGTGTACTATGCCTAGTGTTATGGAATGAAACAGGTTTTGTAGAGAAGAAACTTATGCACTGTTCCAACACAGTCTGCAAATAAACAATCTTGGAAACTGCCGCTGCCCGCTGCCTGACTCTTCTGGCTGCTTTGGAGTTGTCTTCACTACGGAGTTTCGGAAGAAATCTCCTCATTTCCAGCACATCAACTCATCGTCATTCTACACTAAATCCGAGGGTCAACACAGAAGGTCACCAAGCGTTCGCTGGAAAGTCACGAAGAGGTCAAGAGGTCCGGCTCACCAAGATACAAAAGCAAAGTAGCCCAAACTCTCAAAGCCATCAAGCTCTAACTTTTAATCCTCAAGAAATCGGTGACAAATGCTATATTCTTCATGACTTATTTTTATAGCATCCTTACAAAATTGCCATAATTATTGAGTAGTTGCACCCGTGTGGTAAAAGAAACATTTAAGTTCCAGGGATAAAGTGCCCTAGCCCACACACATATTGCAGGCTTACAGCAGGGCCATAAAAAAACATTCACGTTTGGCACAGTACATACATAAGGTTCAGAGCGAGCACATTCGCATCACTCAACACTCTTGGTGCAAGGCTATACAGAGCCATCTTTTATATACATCAGAATACATGTTCAAAGCTCACAAGAAATATTTAGAGCATGAGAAAAGCAAAAAACAGATGCTTGGTCCATCCTCCATCAACACCCTTCCAGTCTGACCGCCAGGCCCTCCAGCTTGGATATGTACCCAGATCCTGGAACTTGTCTGGTGAGTGCCGGACCAGGCACGCCGTAACGTGTAATAAGCTCCAGCTTTTGAGCATGGCAATCATGGGACGCCTCAGCTGCTGCGTGACTTGCCCTTGCTAGGGTTCTGCACAAATATCAAACATAGATCAAGTTGGCCAAAGTAATAAGGTAGGAAAAACGAATTAAACACACCCTAGTCCTAGCTAATTGATGGTCATCACAAGTAACTCACCTGCGCCGCTGCCCGTTTCATTGCGGTGTGGTCATCAATTGGTCATCCGATGAGTCATAGTCGTAGCCCTCATTACGTTCTCTTTTGACCACAAGGGTGGGACGGTTGGGATGGCTTCCTACGGTTCCCCTGATACCATCCTCCAAGCCCTCCACCTCGTCTGGGATAGCTCTCCAGCAGCTAATACTAGCACTGATATATCTGAGACTTGCAAGATTGTGCAGCCCAACAAGCAGGCCACCTTCGTACTTGAATTGGCACCGTGCCTGCAGTTCTAGCTTCAGCCTTTGGACCTTTGCCATGGCTCCTGCCTCAAACTCCAGCGCAGCTTCATGATCACCACCGAAGCTGAACTTGAGCAAGTTCCTGAACCCTTCACTTGCGATGGCGTGCCTCAGATTGATGCCACTGTTGGGATTGGACCGTAAGCGCAAAGTTAGAGAGACCAGCATGTGTAAGCTTGCAAGGATCTCTAGACCTCCCTGGCTTACTTCACCCAAAACCGAAATGCGGAGGCGAACCAGGTTGGCTAGTGACCGCATTTGGCTTGGTATGCTTCTCAAAGGGTTGGGAAGGTAAAGTCTCTGTAAAGACGGAGTAGAGCTGCCACAGTTAGCTGTTGTCATCAGTGCAGCTACTACATCAGAATCATGCACAAGATACAGTGTTCGAAGGCCCATGAACAATTTGGAGAGGGACGAGATGGATGCTTCCTTGTGGCCTCCTGAACCACGGCCTTCATCAGAATTGTAGCAAGAAAAGGCTATGAGAAACCTCAGTCTGCTCAGATCGCCGAGCCCTTGGATAGCCTCTGCAGATGATGTTTCCAACTCGATCATCGACAGCTCCTCCAAGGCCTGCAGATTTCCAATCCCATTCGGCAGCTGCACACCCCTTGGGAAGAAGAGACGCACTAGTTTCTTCAGGTGAATAATGCTTGCGGGTAGTTTATTGATTCCACTCCTTCTCACATCTAGCGTCTCTAGAAGCTGCAGCTTGCCTATTTGTTCTGGAAGCTCCCAATTCCGACCGGTGATTACCAAGTACTTTAATTGCGTGAAATTTTCAACACGAACATTATTGCGGCCTCCAAAATGCAGTTGTCCTTGGATATTCAGCACACGCAGGACGTGGCTGTTAAAAAACCTTGGGATGTGATCATCCAGCTGGTTAGAATCACTGAAGATATGAACTGATCGAAGATGAGCTACATTTTGCTTCAGCGCATTCGCCATTTCTTCAGCTCCGGAGAAGTCTGTTTGGATGGATAACCGGCGCATCTTGTTTGAAGAATTCCCAGAAAAACCTTCACCATTCTTTACAACAACAAAGTTGTCTTCCACGGCCTGTGATACGATGAAGTCGAGTATGACATCATGGACTCTGCAAAATTTCACTGCTCCATCTGCCCTGATCTTTGTTGACTGAATCATGCTTCTGTTGATCAGATCATTCAAGCAGCTTACTGCTAGCAGCTCCATACCCTCTCTGCCTTCTCCAGGAATTAGTCCTTCGGCTACCCATGCTCGAGTCAGGTGTCGGCAATCAATTTTATAATCCTCTGGAAAAACACTCAGATACAACAAACAACTCTTCAGATAGCAAGGGAGGTCAAAGTAACTAAGTAACAGTATTCCTTTCATATCCTGAATCTGAGAAGCTGTCCCCACTGCAGAAGAAATAGATTTCAATATTCCTTCCCATTCTTCCACCCTAAGACTTCTCTTTGCTAACATGCCAGCAATACTTATTATGGCTAATGGCCAGCCACCACATTTCCTCAAAATTTCACTGGCTAGTACCCTCAAAACTTGGGGACAATCTTCGTTTGAGTGAAATACTTTTCTAAAGAACAATATACGAGAATTGTCTTCGCTAAGTGGCTTTGCTTCATAGATATGGCCATCAATGCTGGTACAACATGATTGAGCTACTTCTTTCTTGCGTGTTGTAGTAATAATTCTACTTCGACAATTGTTGACAGGCAAGGCACATTGCACTTGCCTCCATGCTTGTATGCTCCAAATATCGTCTATCACAATGAGGTACCTATATGCAGTTGTAGGGATGTCATAATAGTAAAGTGAGTACTATATTTTTCAATAAATATATAGAGCATATCATATATAGTTATATGCCATATATGAAACTCGAAGTCATTCTATCCCATAACCCTGAACATTATCTTTTATTGTTGAAGCAATTTTTCATTACAGAAAAATTTTATTCCATGAAGATGGAAATGCTCTATCGGAAGAAAGAAATATTCTAGAGCAAACTGTTGCCATTGCCAAGAAAACTCATTCCATGAAGATAATGTGTCCTAAAACAAATTGTACTAGTTGCGAAGATAAGCACCCCATCCAAAAC
This sequence comes from Themeda triandra, assembly GCA_018135685.1. Classification (NCBI taxonomy): domain Eukaryota; kingdom Viridiplantae; phylum Streptophyta; class Magnoliopsida; order Poales; family Poaceae; genus Themeda; species Themeda triandra. Next base: position 121,353 of record JAENPR010001325.1, on the reverse strand, counting down.
AAAACAATATTAGGAGGTATCTAAGAGAATAACATCTCGTCAAACATGTAAGACATTGCATGTTCTTGTGTTTCCTTGTCATGGATGATCAGGCCCGTGGCATTTGGCATTTCACCATATAGCAAATTAGCAATACCAATTTGTGCTAGTTGAATTCTTATTGCCCTTTATGATTTTTGTATTTTTGTGTTTGTCGATCATGCCCTAATCAGGAGTGCCGAGCCGACCATAGCAAACTGATAAATGTGCACTACAGCAATAGGAAGTCTGCGCAAGGGCTGTCATTTTTTTAAAAAAAAAATCTAAAGCCTGATATTGATATTTGGTATGTGTAATATCACATAATTGTAAATGTAAAATATATGGCAGATATTAGATATTACACAAAATTGAGCACAATTTCATATATTCATAGAATTGAGCACACTTGAAATTGTTTGATATATATACTTATATAGGAAGGAAACAAATATAATCCCGTCAGTTGTGAATTTTGATTACACAGATCGATCTATTATTAACAGAAGAAAGAGGAGAATCTTCTGGGAGAGATAACCCGAAGCGCGTAGAACAAAATGATGTCTCAAATTAGGTCTCCGAGTCGCAACACTCATCCACAAAAGTATACCTAAAAGATTTTCTCCAAACAGACTCAGACTCTGTCCAAAAAAAAAAAAAAAAAAAAAAAAAAAAAAAAAAAATCTAAACTCTTGCATCTTTCACGCTGTCAGCCTATCGCGTTACCGGATTCCGTTTTGATTAACGCAAATAGTACCAATTCTGACATGCCTTCTGACATATGGAAGGAAAGATTAAAAAATCACCGTTTCCCTCCCCGCCGGCTGCCTTTCCGGTCGCGGACCTCCAAACGCAGCAGCGCAAGCACAGGCGCTCAGCGACTCGGTCGGTCCTGGTGGCGCGGGCGCCGCTCGCATCCCGTCACCTTGTGCGTAGGCCATGCGCACGCCAGTCGCCACCGCCGTCTCGCCAGAGTACCGAGGCTAGGGTTTGGAAGTTGTAACTGGGAGAAGAAGAAGCGCGGGCGGGAGTAGCAAGCAGATGGGGAATGGCGACGGCCGAACCTGCCGAAGCATACCGGAGCTGACGTTTTTTTTTAGCGCAACTGATGTGTCTTTTTGTTGAGCTTCTAAATTAAATTTAAATTTAAGACTGGTTTGATTTCCCATGACTAAAATTAAAGTGAGTAAAATTTAATCACTTAAGAAACTAATTTTTTTAAAAAAAACTGAGTAAAAAGTGATACACACTTTAGTTTCATTAGTCACTTAAGTGGTACTAAAAGGTGAAATATTTTAGTCACTTTAGTTTTAGTCATGGGAAACCAAAGTCTTATTTAGTCCATTTTAGTAGCTTTTTATCAAATACCCATACTAAATAGAACTAAAGGTCTTTAGTTCTCTCTGGTAGTTTGGAAGTTGCTAAAAGAGACTTTTAGTGACAATTTTAGGAGGAGTGACTAGATGAACCAAATATAGACCCTAAGATACAGAGCCAGCAGGGACAAGTTGGGCGGCTTGCTACGCTCCCCCTCCCGAGCCTGAATGGCTGGGTCAGGGTCTCACGCGAAGCGCCACGACTCGTAGGTGGCCGTGTGGAAATATTTTTGGCATGAATTGAAAAAAAATCTTCCTTGACATGACCCGTGCTTCTACAGAGAAGACTGAATGGGACTCACAAACTGTTTGGCTAATTTGTGTGACTGATAAGTCAGCTAATGCTATTTGGTTGTCACATAATGTTTTGTTTTCTTATGCATTGTTATTATTATGTATTTTTTATAAATGATTTTGTTATATATTTAGATATATATATTATATTTTTATGTTAGATACTCCTTCCGTCGTAAAAAAATGCAACTATAATACTCGTGCCGATCAATTTGGCTAAACTTTGACTAAGTTCATAATAATTAGTATTAATATTTATGTCTTAAACATGACTTATGAAAATATATTATGTTAATAGTCTATTGATACTTATATTTTATTATAAATGTTAGTACTCTTAAGTATAAGTATGGTCAAAGTTAAAGTCATTTGATTTTTTAAAAAAAAAAGGAGAATTGCATTCTTTATGAGAGGGAGTGAGTATATAATAAAAAAAATAATATATCAAGAAAATCAAAATTCGTTGAACAGTTAGTTACCTCTTGTCCATCAAGTATTCTCTGGTTGCGCGTATGAGCTGTTCGGTTTCCCACCTTTCTGATCGGTCGTACGCGCTCATGTTGGTTTGAGAGAGTATATTCCTTAGAATCCTGTTGATGTCAAGGGTTCGAGATACCGATACCGAAGCACGGCAGTCGAAGTGTTCTTGAGATCTGCGATACACCTCCATGGCAAGGGTCGTCTTCCCCTGACCTCCGACTCCAAATATGGAGACAACCTTCAGCTGCTCCTCCTCACTCCCCAGCCACCCGATAATCTGCTCACGAGGGCCATCGATGCCGACCAGATCTCTCGCCTCCTCATAGAACGCGAGAGCTCGAGGGTCCAGGCCGGGCCCGGGCGGCGCAGGCTGGGTCGTCGTCGTGGACAACGACAGGCCGATGTCATATCGATCCCGTCTCTCCTCCTCCTCCACGACGCGGGCCTTGAGCTCCCGGATCTCTCTCGAGATCTCGCGGTCCTCGACCCAAAACCTTCTCACCTTGCGCGCCATCCTCCGCACGAAGTTCAGCCTGGCCTCGTCGGTGCTGTGGAGGAGCCTGAAACGGTCGGCGCAGTCCTGGATGTCGTAAGACAGCTCGCGCACCTTGCTCCTCCACTCCTTGGTCTGCGCGTCGATCCGGTCGTCGTCCACCTCGGCCAGCCTCTGCAGCGCCGCGTTCATGGTGCTCAGCTCGTCCCGCATGAAGCGGACCCCGCGCCTGACGTCGCGGGCTAGCTTGTATTCCGAGCCGAGCAAGGTCGTCAGGCTGCTGACGGCGGAGCTCACCACGCCCGTGGCGACGCTCACCATCGCTCCGGCCATCTTGCGCAGTGGAGCGAATTCGTTGAAAGAAACCCCCGAACGGCACTCTCTTGTGTGATGGAGATGATGGACTGATACTGATAATGATGGGGGTTGAATAAGTGCTTGGCCAAGAGTGCTTGTAGAGGAGTGGAGTGGAGTGCTGGAGTATATAGCACGCCGCGACGTTGCCTGCTACAGCCTAGTCAAGTCTTCTATCGGATCTGCCTGGAAAGTTTTTTTAAAAGAAACTGCCTGGAAAGTTAGGACTACTCAGGTCTCTCACGTTGAGCACGCGGGTCATAGGTTCGTCATGCATGAGAATTGCGAAATTGCAGCTTTGAGATTAGAGTGGACTGGACCCCCCGAAACTATATGGGCCTGTTTATTGCATTACTGAAAACTTAATTACCTGTCGAGCCAGCTCTGACGGTAATTTTATGGCAATATTTTTATTTTTTATAACGATACGTACATTTTTATGAAAATATTTTTATTTCCCCGACAGTAGTGCACCGTGAGGGAATTTCAATTTTCCCTTTAGCTACCCATGCTCGGCTCAAGTGTCGGCAATCAATGGAATAATCCTCCGGGAAAACAATCAGTTACAACAAACAACTCTTCATATAGCAATAGAGGTCAAAATAACTAAGTTACAGTATTCTAATCCAGAGATGGTTGGAAAGGTCAACAAACAACTATGGTGATACATTTGCACATGTGGCGAAGATGAGTACCGTGAGAAATTTTGATATCTTTTTGGGTGCCCTTGGTACCAGTTAGATGTAAAAATACTTTTTTGCATGGTGATCTCTAGAGATAGTTAGAAAGGTATGCATACCAAAGAAATATTTATATGGACTCAAGCAATCTCCTCGTGCATGGTTTGATAGGTTCAGGCGTGCATTATGTGCCATGGGATACAAGCAAGACAATGGAGATCATACTGTCTTCTATAGACATTCGAGCTTAAGATTTCGGTATTGGTTGTGTATGTGGATGTTGTTGGCATTTCTTAACGTGATCACCGAAAACGGCAATCACGCCAATAAACGCCAGGGGTCGATAGATCAGAACCTTATAGAAATGTTATCTGCAAGCGCACGGATCTATCGTTGTAGCATTTCACCCGGAAGTATTCAGAATATCGTTATTTATATTTTCCCAAAGGAAGTCAAGGTGTAAAATAGTCTTAGCATGAATATGGTTATAACTTTCACATCATTGAAGTATGACCTTAATACTATACAGGGGTAAGATAACAGGTTTTCTGGACACACACTTGGCCAATCCCTAAGAATAAAAGAGAAATAATGAATTATAAAGAATAAAAGAATAAATAATAAATCTACGCGGAGCAAGTAGATCATACATAGTCATGTGTAGAACAGTTAAGTCATAAGTCATACAAGGTTAGAAATAGGTCAGAGCCTAGGGCAAAGGGAGACCCCCGCAGTTGGTCTGCCAGCCGATAGAGGCATTTACGAACTCCTACACGATATGCAGACGTGGGGGATTACGGAGGACGGACAGGGCTGTCACCACCTGCCGCCTACCCCTCAACCGTGGCATACCATCATATTCGAAGGCCCCCTCGTATCCGAACACCACGCCCGCATACTAGAGAACTACCTATGTCCTCCACGGACTCCCACCCTACGGATGGATGAGCAAGAACATAGGCAAACCCGAAAGAACATCAAACTATCACCCTATTCTCATCCGTAAGTCTAAACTCATAGAACCTATGAACTATGAAGAACATTGAAGAACATGTTATGAGATGATCACATAAACTTTGGTCTAGTTCATGATCATCGAATATAACATGATCTAGACTATACTCTAGTTCTGACACAAGACTATATATATAAAATAAGAGCTTGAATAAGGAAGAACTCTTCACACTATATTACCAAAGAGTAGCACTTCTTCCTAGGAGACAAGCTCTCTCGGGTAGCTCAACCTTGCTCCAAAGAATACTAAGTATCTAAACTAGAGAACAAGTGTGAGGAATTGAGAGATACACAAATGGTGTGTGTGTTGATGGGGGTGCTCCTTCTCTCCTTTTATAGGTGGTGGAAGGCGGTTCGGTGGCAGATCGGTGAATTCCCTAGCGGCATCACCTTCCTTCTCGGGTGCTTGAACCGACCAGAGGCCGGGCCCACGAGCTTGCGTGGGGGTGCGGCCGCGCCGGTAGCCGCCTCTCCCCGCGACCAACCTTTGCGGTCGGTTGCTTGATGGGCCCGGGCCTCCACCACGCTAGGGAATTTGTCCGATTGGGTCTCGAAGTGGACTTCTTTCTTTCCCCGACTTTACGCTTTTCCAGAAGCGCACTTTTCTCTATAATTCCCTGTATTTTATAAATAATCCTGCAAAATAGTTTTTCTCCAAGTACAAGTGGAATCATATTAGTAGCAAAAGTGAATGTGCATAAAAATATATAATTCTCCCTGTTTTGACTTTGAGTTGGCGGTGTAAATTTGTCGATAAGAACCGCCAACAGATGATATTATCATTGTGATGATGAAAGAGAGATCATGCGACTTAATCTAAGTAAGGAAGGACCTCAAGCAACTCAGGTACTTTCTTAGCACTGAGATTGCACTGAATCCAAAAGGTATTTTTCTTTCACAGAGAAAGTATGTTCTAGACTTGCTAAGTGAGACAAGCATGCTTGAACGTTGACCAGTATCAACACCAATTGATTTATATCACAAGTTATGTGCCGAATCAAGTCATCCAGACAATAAGGAAAGATATCAGAGGCTTGTTGGGCACCTTATCTATCTATGTCATATGAGGCCTGATATATCCTATGCAGTAAGTGTTGTGAGTCGATACATGCATGATCCAAGGAGTGGACATTCCTGGATGTTGTATACTAGATCTTGAGATACTTGAAGAGTAGCCCACGAAAGGGCTTGATATATAAGAGTAATGGCCACTTGAAAGTGGAAGGCTATGTGATGCTGACTGGGCTAGTTGTCTTGATGACACGAGATCAACTTCAGGCTATTGCGTCTTTGTTGGGGAAAACTTACTGTCATGGAGGAGCAAGAAGTAGTCTTTTGTATCCCACTCACTAGATGAAGCAGAATATAGAGTGATGTCTCCTGGACTTTGTGAAATGTTATGTTATGGGTAAGAAATCTTTTGTCATGGTTGAATGTTCTAAAAAGGCCTCATATGACTTTGGTGCGATAACAAGTCTGCAATCAGTATTGCAAATAATCTAGTTCAAGCATGATAGAACCAAGCATGTGGAGATATAGATCGCTTCTTCATCAAGGAGAAGTTAGATGATGGGATATTAGAATTAAGTCATGTAGACTCAGGTGGTCAAATACTGATTGTTTAACAAAAGGTTTAGAAGTAAAAGAATGTAATTTAGCATGTAGAAAGATGGGAATATAGATATGTATCATCCATCTTGAGGGGAGTGTTCGGCCATGTTTCTATAATGGGATGCCTTGTATAATAGGCCCAACCCAACACAATGTATATATGTATGTGTACATCAAGACCGGCAAGTGAACGAGTTTCCAGATTTCTCCCCAAATTCCACAAGAGACATGACACAATCATGAAAATAATAAAAGGTACTTCCCAAATTGGTAAATTAGCCGCATGTAATTGACCACACCAATGATGAAGAACACAAGACTAGAAATAATTCATCGGCAACATGGGCCCAATTAACGAGGGGATGAATTGAAATGCCGATTAATTTGGAACAAAAACAACCTCTCGGCGCTGCCCATTAATCCCCTCTACAACTAGAACAAACAAATAGCTGCCCCGAATCCCCTAGCATGACAAATCACCATCCTACCCACAACATCACTCAGCCTTATGACAGATCAAATATGCGCAACTGAAATTTGCCAAGTTCTGATTGTCCAACTTTTGACTGTTCCATCAGTGGATTGAGCTACGTTGTACGATGGCAGCCAAGGAAACACTCCTCCCTCCGCTCAATTCCCTAATATAAGATTCAAAGTAATTAACACCCCTTGAAGCGCAACATTGTAGAAATTCAATCCACAAAACCCCACCAAAACCTCATTCTGTGACACAAAGGAACCATCCGCATCCGCCAGGAATAGATATGCTAGCTAGAGGGTGGATAGAAGGGAGAGGAGAGGTTGGTAGTCGCTAGAAGACGGGTGTAGAGGTCGTTTGCTTCGACCATGGTCATGTTCACTTTACGTTCAGTTTGCCTCGCTGATTGCGCTAGACTGAAGGCGCCGAACGGATGAAGCAAAGTGAGGGAAGAGACGAGACGAGTGTAACCACAAGAGATTAAGGAGCTAGCACTCCGCTGGTCCATGTGGGCTCAAACAATTCTACCCCTTTAGATTTGTGTTCGAACCTCCACGATGAATGTCGACCCATTTATATATGCAACAAGGATTAGATAACTTCATCCATTCGGGTTAGCTAACTCGGTAACTTGCCAAAAACTCACTAAAGGTTCTTTTACCCACCAACAAATTACTCTCACATATAAAATTAACATGTCTCTTTGACCTTCTACTTAGTTCTTGACCCCAGTGACACCATATCTTCAATCCTTCGCTGATCATGCCTATTTGAGACTACGTATATTCATTGGAATCTTACGAGGTTTTGTATGTAGAGGTTAGACCAAATATAGAGATGTGTGAAAGCTCCGGTTTGGTTTTGGTAATTAATGACACTCAAACGTTGCTAATGCTTTGCTCTAAGTGTGGTTAGACACATAGCAACGTGACGGTGGATGATGGAGCATGGCGATCACGGTGATGAACATGGTGGACATGTGGTGTGATCGAGCTCCGACGGAGGCCCATGGAGATCAAGGCGAAGGTATACTTGATAGGGCTTTCCGGTTTGGTGGTCAAGACACTTAGCAAGTGTGACCACATTTAGGATCGATAACCGACTATCAAGAGGGGTTTCCTCGGTTCATTCGCGGTCCTAAGTGTCTCTAGTTGTGACTTTGCATGATGCATGAGAGACTAACTAGAGTGCTAACACTTGTCAATGTGATCATGAGATGATACGCTAACTCCGGTGCTTGAGATGTGATCTACACTCTGTGGAGTTGGCACCTAAGACAAGTGGTTTGGACATTGGATCGACGACGGCGCGACATCAAAGATCAAACAACAAGTGGAGGTGCTCTGCGGCGCGGACGCGCGCGGACGCCGGACGCCGGGCGGGCGGGACGCTCCGGCGTGGTGGTGTCCGCTCGGGCGATTAGCCGGGCGCTGCTTGCGCGCCGGACGCCGAGGAGGCGCGTCCGGCGGGCGCGGACTCGCACCAGAAAGTTCTGGGGTGAGTGCCTCGCGCGCGCCGGGCCGCCGGGACGCGTCCGCCGGGGAGCGCCGGACGCGGGCGTCGGACGCATGACGTCAGCATCTTTGAAAGGCAACGGTCGACTCGCTGGCGCGGCTGAAGGGCGCCGGACGCGTCCGGCGCGTGTTGCGGCTTCAGCCCGAGGGGGCAACGACTCTATTTCGAGTGGGCTCTATAAATAGACCATTGGCCGGCCTTGGGGAGGTCTCTTCGCCATTTCTTCATACTTGAGCATACTTTGAGCAAGAGAGCTCCACCCCCACTCATCTCTTTGATTCCTTTGCTAATCTTGAGAGAGATTTGAGTGAGAGCAAGTGATTTGCATTGAGAGTTGCATCTAGAGGCACTTGTTCTTCGAGTGAGCTGCGGATTCTTGTTACTCTTCGGTGATTCCCATCACCGTAGACGGTTTGGAGCAGCGAGTGGTGGTTGAGCTCGACTTGGTGATTGTTCGAGGCCACACCGGGTTCTTGTGAGGGGTTCTTAATCCTTCCCCGCGGGAGTTCGTGAAAGGATACTCTAGTGGATTGCTCGTGGCTTGTTGATCCTTGTCTTGTGTGGAGATTGCGGCTCCCCATTGGGGTCTTTGGCACCGAGCCAATTGAGCGGGCAACTCACCAAGCAAGTGCATCGCCACAACGAGGACAAGCTTGTCGGGAAGCAAGTGAACCTCGGTAAAAAATCATTGTGTCGATTTGTGATTGCCGAGGCTTCGACCTCCTTGTGCTTATGCTTGAGCTCTCTAGGTGATTGGCTACTACACCGGTGATTGGCCATCTTCTACTCTTCGCGGCGGTATAAACTTCCATCATCTCTTTACTTTCCGCAAAGTAGAATTGCTTGTTGTGGTCGGTCGGGAACCACTCTTTGAGTAGTTTAAATCCCGTGGGTAGAATTGCTTGTTGTGGTCGGTCGGGAACCACTCATTGTGTAGAGTAAATCCCGTGGGTAGAATTGCTTGGTCGGTATTGGTGAACTGACATTGTGTACCTTGATCACCGTGGTTGATTGTGCAATTGTTTTGAGTAGCCATGCTTGGTTAGGACGGCTTGCATAGAGTAGTCGAAGCCTTAGTTTTGCAATCGTGCCGCCTTGCTATCTAATTGGATTGTCTAGTGTTCTTGCTAGATTTTTTATTAGGCTATTCACCCCCCTCTAGCCATTGTGACCTTTCATGTGGTATCAGAGTCTGGTTCCGTTTGTTTGAGTTGGATTAACATCCTACGGTGAAGCAATGGCATTGGTTTTGCATATCAACAACACCAAGAAGGCACCATCGTTTCGTGGCGATGACTATGCCAAGTGGAAGCTTAAGATGAAGAGCCATCTCAAGTCAATCAACCTTGAGGTGTGGAAAGTGGTGGAAACCAAGTTTGAGCTTGTTGAGGGTGCGGTGCCAACACCGGCCGAAGAGAAGAAGCAACAAGCCAATGATGTTGCCGTGAGTGCTTTCCATGAGGCACTTGATGATAAAGCTTTTGAGCTCATCAAGAACCTTGAGGTGGCTCATGACATTTGGAAGAAGCTAGAAGAAGCTTATGAGGGCACCGAAAGTGTCAAGACCGCAAGAGCCTACATTTTGCAAGAAAAGTTTGCAAGCTTCTCAATGAAGGAGGATGAGAGTGTGCCGGAGATGTTTCATAGGCTCCAAGTCATTGTCAATGAGCTTAAGGGACTTGGAGAAGAGATCAAAGATACACAATTCTCTACCAAGTTCATGAGGTGTCTTCCCAAGAGGTTTGACATGTTGAAGACCGTCATGGTGAAGACAACCATGAGAGAGAAGCCAACTCCTAACCAAGTCCTTCAAGAGATCATGGCCGATGATGAGTTTCGAGAAGATCATGAGAAGGAAGAGTTGGTGAAGAAGAAGAAGAAGGAAAATGAGAAGAAGGATGATGACAAGAAGAGTGTGGCATTCAAGGCCACATCATCCAAGAGCAAGGGCAAGAAGAAGAAGGAAGAGTCCTCAAGTGAAGATGAGCCATGCTCTAGCTCAAGTGAACAAGAAGAAGAAATGAATGAGCAAATGGCACTTCTTGTGAAGAAGATGGGGAAGCTCATGAAGAAGGGGTACCGGTTCAAGGGCAAGAGAAGCTCATCCAAGTCTAGTGACCGTCCCATGAAGTGTTTCTAGTGCAATGGTAAGAATCATCTCATTGCCAAGTGTCCCTATGCAAGTGATGATGAAGATGCCATGAGAAAGGAGAGGAAGAAGCAAGAGAAGAAGAAGGAGGAGTCAGGAGAAAGACTCCTCCCACCACAAGAAGAAGGGTGAATCTCATGTGGCAACTTGGGAGAGTGATTCATCTTCCTCAAGTGATGATGATGATGATTCCAAGAAGAAGAACAAGAAGGGGCACGCAAGCATTGCCATTCAAGAGAAGCTTTCTCTATTTGGTGCTCCATCATCTTGCTTCATGGCCAAGGCCACTAAGGTACAACCTCCACCCGATAGTGATGATGAGAGTGATGATGATGATGAGACCACAAAAGAAGAACTCTTTGTCATGCTTGAGGATTGCAAAGGTGCTTTCAATGACTCTAGAAAGGAATGTAGGGGCTTGCGCAAGGATAAACAAAACCTTGAGCAAAAATTTATGGAGTTGAGGGCTTCTTATGAGAGTCTAAAGGTAGACCATGAGAAGATAGAGCTTGCTCACTCCAAGCTTGAAAAAGCTCATTCTTCTCTAGTTGAGAAGCAAGAGAAAGTGCAATCACAAGTGGTGATCATAGAGAAGAAAGATGTGGCTACATCATGTGATTCACTTGATGATTCAATTGTTGTTGCATCACTTGACCCTTCATGCTCTCATGCCTCTACTTCATCTAGTAGTGTTGGTCATTCATGTGATTCTTCACTAGTAGTTGAGAATGAGTCTCTTAAGAAGGAAGTCAAGGAGCTCAATCACACCTTAGCTAAGGCTTATGGTGGTGAGGACCGCTTGCTTATGTGCTTGGGTAGCCAAAGAGCTTCTCTCTACAAAGAGGGATTGGGCTATACCCCCAAGAAAAGCAAGGCCGTCTTTGCTCCTCACAAGACTTGTTTTCAAGAGTTGCAAGCAAGTTGGTCATTTAGAGCATGCATGCAAGAACAAGAACACTAGTGCTTTCTCTTACAAGTTGAATGCTTCTTATATGCTTGTGAAGAGTGAGTGTGGTGTGAGTGCTAGATTCATTGGTACACCATGGATGAGCTCAAAGAAGAAAACTATTTGGGTGCCAAAGACTCTAGTGACTAACCTTCAAGGACCCAAGCAAAAGTGGGTACCTAAAGCTTGATGTCTTCTTGTAGGTCAATTACAAAGTCGGAAGGAGGCATTGGGTGCTTGATAGTGGTGCATCAAATCATATGACCGGTGAAGATAGTATGTTCAAATCACTTGACAAGAATGACAATGGTGGATTCAACTCCATCACATTTGGTGACAATAGCAAGGGTGATGTCATGGGGCTAGGAAAGGTTGCAATTTCCAATGACAAGGATCTCTCCAATGTGTTGCTAGTTGATACCTTGAACTTCAATCTTTTGTCAGTGGCTCAATTGTGTGATCTTGGCTACAAGTGCATATTTGATGACAAGCATGTTGAGGTGGTGAGCAAGGATCATGCAAATATCATCTTCAAGGGATTTAGGCATGGAAGCTTGTACTTGGTTGATTTCAATGCTAGTGAAGCTCAACTTTCATCATGTTTGATTGGCAAGTCAAGCAAGGGGTGGCTATGGCATAGGCGCCTAGGACATGTTGGCATGAAGCAATTGAACAACTTGGTGAAGCATGATCTAGTGAGAGGCTTGAATGGTGTCACATTTGAGAAGGGTAGACCTTGTAGTGCATGTCAAGCCGGCAAGCAACATGGAAACTCACATCCCAAGAAGAATGAGATGTCCACTTCAAGAGCATTTGAGTTATTGCATATGGACTTGTTTGGCCCAACCCACTACACATCAATTGGAGGCAACAAGTATGGCTTTGTGATTGTGGATGACTACACTAGATACACTTGGGTATTCTTTCTCTATGACAAGAGTGAAGTCTATGATCTATTCAAGTCTTTTGTCAAGAGGGTGCAAAATGAGTTTGACACTACCATCAAGAAGATTAGAAGTGACAATGGAAGTGAATTCAAGAACACAAGAGTTGAAGAATTATGTGATGAGCTTGGAATTGTGCACCAATTCTCACCAACCTACACTCCCCAATCCAATGGTGTAGTTGAGAGGAAGAATAGGACCTTGATTGAGATGGTAAGAACTATGCTACTTGAGTATAATGTGAGTGAAAAGTTTTGGAGTGATTGATGATTCCAATGAGGCAAGAACAAGTGGTACTCAACATCAAGATCAAGATCAAGGTCAAGCAAGTAATGCAAATGAGCTAGTTCTTCAACCTTCAAACATTGCAAGAGATCATCCTCTAGATCATATCATTGGTGACATTCAAAGAGGTGTACAAACAAGATCAAGATTGGCTAGCATATGTGAGCACTACTCCTTTGTGTCATTCATTGAGCCAACTAAGATTGATGAAGCATTGAAGGATCCGGATTTTATAAATGCCATGCATGAGGAATTGAACAACTTCACTAGAAATGATGTGTGGAAGCTTGTTGAGAGGCCGAAGAAGCACAATGTGATTGGAACCAAGTGGGTCTTCAAGAATAAGCAAGATCAAGATGGATTGGTGGTGAGGAACAAAGCAAGACTAGTGGCTCAAGGTTACACACAAGTTGAGGGTCTTGACTTTGGAGAAACATATGCACCGGTGGCAAGATTGGAGGCAATTAGAATCCTATTAGCCTATGCTTGTGCTCACAACATCAAGCTCTATCAAATGGATGTGAAGAGTGCATTTCTCAATGGGTTCATCAATGAGGAAGTGTATGTTGTACAACCTCCTGGTTTTGAGGATGACAAGAAACCCAACTATGTCTACAAGCTCAAGAAGGCATTGTATGGATTGGAGCAAACTCCAAGGGCATGGTATGAAAGATTGAGGGATTTTCTCATCTCCAAAGGCTTCAAGATGGGCAAAGTTGACACCACTCTCTTCACCAAGAAGATAGAAGATGACTTGTTTGTGTTGCAAATCTATGTGGATGATATCATCTTTGGGTCAACAAATCAATTCTTTTGTGAAGAGTTTGCTAAGATGATGGCTAGTGAGTTTGAAATGTCAATGCTTGGAGAGTTGAGCTATTTTCTTGGTCTTCAAATCAAGCAAATGAAGAATGGCACCTTTGTGAGTCAAGGCAAGTACATCAAGGACATGATCAAGAAGTTTGGTGTTGGCGTTTCTTAACGTCATCACTAGAATTAGCAACAGCGCCAAGAAACGCCGGTTGGTATTCTGCAACGATTACAGAACAAGTCCGCAAGCGCACGGAAATACCGTTGTAGCATTTCACCCGGAAGTATTTAGGGTATCGTTATTTATAATTTCCCAAAGGAAGGCATTGTTAAAAGAGTCTAATTTGGACATGGACAAGATAACATGATTGCATAATAGACCAATGTTCATAACAAAGGGTAACAAAGGTTTTGTAAGGATAACTGACACACACACTCGAGCCAAACTCAAGGATAAAGATAAGAGAAATAACAAAGAAGAACCTAGACTCTGGAGCAGGCATTCCTACATAGCTATGTTAAGACAGCAGATAATCATCCAAACACATTTGTTAAATAGGGTCAGAGGTTCTAAGTTAAAATAGTCTAGTCACTGTTGATCTACTTCGGGCACCGGATAACACTTGGTCTGCCAAGCGTTGCCGGCCTACGGCTCTATGTCGAACCCGAACGTGGGGGATTACAAGGGACGGACAGGGCTGTCACCACCTGCCGCCTACCACCTCAACCGTGGGGCACGAGGCAAACGAAGGTAGTATCTAGCCTAGACACCACGTCTATGCTATAACTACTACTCTAGCGTGAATTCAAGGCTTACCCGTCCCCGGGTCCTTCTACTAGAGTATCCGCCACGAGGACGGACGACGAGCCCGCAAACCAACATTGACCAAGACTAAGTTAAGAAAGAACTCATCACCTCAACTTAGCTCTAGATCTAAACATGCAAGTATGATAGGTTAAGCATAAAGTTCTATAAGACAAGAATGTAACATAGGAACTATATGCTAGTTCATATGTAAACAATATATCATAAGAACTTTGCTCTAAATCAAGAACATAGCTATATTGATAGAACGAGAACAAGAACATAGAAGGATTCCCCAAGGTATTCATACCAAGCTCCTCCTTCTAGAGATCCTTGCCTCTCTCTTACAAAGCTCTTGCCAAACTCCTACTACTACATCCTAAAACTACTAAAGACAATACAAGTGTGGAGGGAGAGAGGCTCTTGTGTTAGTGTCCCTCTAGGAGGGGGAATGGCCCTCCTTTTATAGGTGAGGTGGAGGGGGCTCTTTGGAAAAGATCCATCCCTACATGGAAGGGACCAAACCGACCTCAAAGAGGCGGTTTCACACCTTCCATGTAGGAATCACCACCGAAACCGACCTCAGCTTGCCGTCATGGACCGACTGACCGAAGTTGGGCCCGTTTGGCGCCCGGGACGCGCTCGCGCCTTGAGCGCGCGCTAATGTGGGCCCGCTGGGCCTCTGCTTCCGCCACCAGTGTGTGGGCCTTTCAGCTGGCTTCGAATCGGCTGGTCATTTGCCCAAATCGGAGTTCGTATGAATCCGTGGCGTCCAAATTACTGAGACATGGTCCTGCAGCCCAAGATAGAATTGGTCTAGACTTTGGCCCTTCACCTCATGGGTCCATCTTGGACATTTGTACCCATGGTTGGATCTCCGGCACTCGGTAAGAGGGTTTGGCCTAGTTTGGTCTAGATTTGTCATTTGCTCTCCCTCTTTGGCTTGACACTTTTCCGAAAGGCGCATTTCTTTACACAATCCCATGCACTTGATGTATATTTCGCAAAGTGTTACAACTTCCAAGTACATGTGGAATTGGGTCAATAGTAAAGATATATGTGCAATGAAATATTTATTTTCCCCATAATGACCTATAGTTGGCGGGTAGAAATCTGAGTTAAGGACCGCCAACATTTGGGTTGCAAGATGCTAAGGCCATTAGCACACCAATGGGTACCAATGCCGGCTTGGATATTGATGATAGCGGCAAGATGATTGAGCAAAAGCTATATAGATCAATGATTGGAAGCTTGCTATATGTGACCGCTTCAAGGCCGGATGTCATGTTTAGTGTGTGCATGTGTGCAAGATTTCAAGCTTCTCCAAGAGAGAGTCACTTGATGGCAACCAAGAGGGTGTTGAGATATTTGAAGGGTACTCAAGATGTTGGTCTATGGTATCCCAAGGGGTCAAGCTTTGAGTTGATTGGCTACTCCGACTCCGACTATGCCGGTTGCAAGATTGATAGAAAGAGCACAAGTGGAACATGCCAAGTGCTAGGAAGATCTTTAGTGTCATGGTCTTCAAAGAAGCAAAATAGTGTGGCACTTTCCACTTTGCCGAAGCCGAATATATTAGTGCGGGGAATTGTTGTGCACAATTGCTATGGATGAAAGCCACCTTGAAGGACTATGGGATCAAGTTCAAGCATGTGCCTTTGTTTTGTGACAATGAAAGTGCAATCAAGATGACAAATAATCCGGTTCAACATTCAAGAACCAAGCACATTGATGTGAGGCACCACTTCATTAGAGATCATCAACAAAAGGGAGATGTGAGCATTGAAAGCATTGGCACCGAAGATCAACTAGCCGACATATTCACCAAGCCTCTTGATGAGAAAAGATTTTGCAAGTTGAGGAATGAGTTGAACATACTTAGCTTCTCCAACATGGATTGATGCACCCCATATATGACATGCCTCTCCTCCAACATAGCAAGGTAAAGTTGATTGTTGCATCTCATGCATCCTTTGCTAGTTGTGTAGACATGTGTACATGTACATCTTGCTAGGCTCATTCATTGCAAATCAAATGAATTTGAAGGATATATGGCACCACTATTGTTTCTATGCTTGAATTGATCTAGTGGTGGCATATGCCTTGTTTGTGAGCTTGTTATCCTAGTGTTGAATCTTTAGCACTTGCTCATGATGTGTATCTCAACATGGTCAAGATAACCCTTATTCTTATGAGGTGTGAAGAAGCTTGCCCTTGGTTCAAACCGAGATACATTTTCTAGGCATATGATTTAGATTTAGCCATAGTTGATTGACTTGTTTCTCTCATCTTATGCACCCTTGTTGGTGATTGTTGACAAAGGGGGAGAAATAAGTCACAAAGAGCAATGGAAGGGGATCAATTTTTATGATATGACCCAACCATGAGCACACAAATAGGGGGAGCAAGCTCATAGACTATTTGTTGCATTTGTATGTGCATACATGATGATATGGAGCATTGTAAGCTAAATTCAATATTCATGCTTGTTTGGTGTATTGCTAGTATAGAACTTGATAGATGAAATGAAGTACTAGCATGCATAGGTGGTCTCTAGACATAGAGTTTCTCTTGTTCAAAGTACCTTGCTCTTAATGTGATCTCATGAGGTATTTTGAGTTTTGATGATGTCTAGATTCCCATGGTGCTAAGGAAGGTTTATTATCGCACTCCGATTGGTATCACGCTTCAAAGGTCAATTCTATAAACTTTAGTACCATTTTGGTTGTGGTAACTCTCACACAAGTTTTATCTATGCATGTGTGCTTGAAAATCGACCAAACATTTGATGCACACATGCGGGGAGCTACCACTACCAAAACCGGAATTGAAATGCTGTCCAATCCAAGATTCATGATCAAAATGTCTTGGGCAAGCAATTCAATTTCATATTGAATTCAATTTCCATATCTTTTTGAGTTTTGTGAAGGGTTGTCATCAATTACCAAAAAGGGGGAGATTGAAAGCTCCGGTTTGGTTTCGGTAATTAATGACACTCAAACGTTGCTAATGCTTTGCTCTAAGTGTGGTTAGACACATAGCAACGTGACGGTGGATGATGGAGCATGGCGATCACGGTGATGAACATGGTGGACATGTGGTATGATCGAGCTCTGACGGAGGCCCATGGAGATCAAGGCGAAGGTATACTTGATAGGGCTTTCCGGTTTGGTGGTCAAGACACTTAGCGAGTGTGACCACATTTAGGATCGATAACCGACTATCAAGAGGGGTTTCCTCGGTTCATTCGCGGTCCTAAGTGCCTCTAGTTGTGACTTTGCATGATGCATGAGAGACTAACTAGAGTGCTAACACTTGTCGATGTGATCATGAGATGATACGCTAACTACGGTGCTTGAGATGTGATCTACACTCTATGGAGTTGGCACCTAAGACAAGTGGTTTGGACATTGGATCGACAACGGCGCGACATCGAAGATCAAACAACAAGTGGAGGTGCTCTCTGGGCGCCGGACGCAGGCGCCGGACGCCGGGCCAGGCGGGCCGGACGCGTCCGGCGCTTGGTGTGCTGGCTCGGGCGGTTGGCCGGGCGCTGCTGAGCGCCGGACGCCGAGGAGGCGCGTCCGGCGGGCGCCGGACTCACACCAGAAGTTCTGGGGTGAGTGCCTCGCGCGCGCCGGGCCGCCGGACGCGTCCGCCGGGGAGCGCCGGACGCGGGCGTCGGACGCATGATGTCAGCATCTTTCAAAGGCAACGGTCGACTCGCTGGCGCGGCTGAAGGGCGCCGGACGCGTCCGGCGGTCCCGAGCGGACGCGTCCGGCGCGTGTTGCGGCTTCAGCCCAAGGGGGCAACGGCTCTATTTCGAGTGGGCTCTATAAATAGACCATTGGCCGGCCTTGGGGAGGTCTCTTCGCCATTTCTTCATACTTGAGCATACTTTGAGCAAGAGAGCTCCTCCCCCACTCATCTCTTTGATTTCTTTGCTAATCTTGAGAGAGATTTGAGTGAGAGCAAGTGATTTGCATTGAGAGTTGCATCTAGAGGCACTTGTTCTTCGAGTGGGCTGCAGATTCTTGTTACTCTTCGGTGATTCCCATCACCGTAGACGGTTTGGAGCAGCGGGTGGTGGTTGAGCTGGACTTGGTGATTGTTCGAGGCCACACCGGGTTCTTGTGAGGGGTTCTTGATCCTTCCCCGCGGGAGTTCGCGAAAGGATACTCTAGTGGATTGCTCGTGGCTTGTGGATCCATGTCTTGTGTGGAGATTGTGGCTCCCCATTGGGATCTTTGGCACCGAGCCAATTGAGCGGGCAACTCACCAAGCAAGTGCATCACCACAACGAGAACTAGCTTGCCGGGAAGCAAGTGAACCTCGGTAAAAAATCATTGTGTCGATTTGTGATTGCCGAGGCTTCGACCTCCTTGTGCTTGTGCTTGAGCTCTCTAGGTGATTGGCTACTACACCGGTGATTGGCCATCTTCTACTCTTCGCGGCGGTATAAACTTCCATCATCTCTTTAATTTCCGCAAAGTAGAATTGCTTGTTGTGGTCGGTCGGGAACCACTCTTTGAGTAGTTTAAATCCCGTGGGTAGAATTGCTTGTTGTGGTCGGTCGGGAACCACTCATTGTGTAGAGTAAATCCCGTGGGTAGAATTGCTTGGTCGGTATTGGTGAACCGACATTGTGTAGCTTGATCACCGTGGTTGATTGTGCAATTGTTTTGAGTAGCCTTGCTTGGTTAGGACGGCTTGCATAGAGTAGTCGAAGCCTTAGCTTTGCAATCGTGCCGCCTTGCTATCTAATTGGATTGTCTAGTGTTCTTGCTAGATTTTTTATTAGGCTATTCACCCCCCTCTAGCCATTGTGACCTTTCAATGTGGGAGTAGAGAAAGTGAGAAAGTGGTAAATGAGTCAAGGGCAAAGGTTCCCCTTACCCCCTTTCGTAGAGGGGGTGGATGTGGATGTTTTCATTAATTTCCTTGGTGAACTTGTATTTATAAAAGAGAGTTTAAGGACTACAAATGGACCCTAAACATTATCTAATAAGCCCATGTGCTATGTAATTGGTCTCTAAACACCCTATAGGCCCCAACATATAATACATCCGCAATGGTTAGGTTCTAACTGTATGAGTAGCACCCATTAGTTGCTATCAGGGCGGGTTTCAAAGCAGGCAAGCCATATCCCCTTCTTCCTCGTAATGATTTCATCTTCTCAAAGGATTCATCTTCCATCCCTTGATGACACAATCTAGGGGAGCGGAGGTGAGACAAAAGGAGGCGAAGGAGGTTGGCAGATTAGTGTCCTCGCTTGCCCATATTAGTCCAGTAGGAACTATTTGTCTGTACGTCTTCTCCCTAAGCTGGAGCTTGATGACGTCTCATATCTCTATTTCCATTTTTGGATCTAGGTGTAGAAGAGGCGATTTAATCTTATTTGTTCCCCACACATTGGACCAACTATGCTGTCAAGCCGATAAATCAGCTCTACTATTGGTGTCCATTGCTTTCTTACTATGTTTGTTCACTTGTTGTAACTTTAGATCTATGTTGTATATACTAATGATGTCTGATGTAAGTTGATTTGTTTGTCATGAGTAATGATTGTGCCATGAGTAGAGTTAAAATTGAGGATTTGCTTCACAGTTTCTCAGTTACATAGACAAATATATATTGGAATGCCAAAGTTACATCCTAGACTTACTAGCTCTTTATTGTCACCTACAAACAGTGACAAGAGTTGTTCATTTCATCCTTGTATCTAGAGGTTGGCCACTGTATCAGTTGTGCACTCTTGTTACACTAATTGCAACTTTATTTCTTGCTAGCTCAATAAAAAGATTTTAACTCAGGCATAAACATGGGTTGATGCACTAGTTATATAGTAGATAATTGATTGATGCAAAATCAAGTCACAATTGTTAAACCGAAGTTGTGCAGCTTCATATGCATGCATGAACCATCAATTTGCTCAAATGCTACAATCTCTTTAAAAGTAAAGTGAGCACAAAAACAAACATGCATCTATCTATTGAGGAGAATATTTTGATTATTCAATACAAGACAAGGGCACACAATGGCTCCAAAATCTCAAGGTAAGAAACTAGTTAGGTTCTATCATTGTCCATATGTTTGACAAGGCACATCATCCATCGGTGTATCCGATCGATGGATCCTACGAGCCTAGTTGGAAGACCTCGTCGTTCTGATTCACTCTAGCCCACAAAAAATTTCCTAAAGTTCTAGATCCACAAAAAGATTCACCATTTTGGTGAAGCTTCTTAGGGGTGTTCCATGAAAGGGTGTTTATTTCCTACCTCTTCGTGGAGTTGGGTGGAAATTACCCACCACTGCCACTTGTTACGCACACCATCTATCTATACCGGTTCATTTGTATTCTATTCAGGCTTTTCTCTCTTTTGAAAGAAATCATGTGCCTGAAGTTCTGCCGCTGCCTCTTGTTGCTTGTGTAGGTGAAAGTCCCTAGTTTGGTTTTGGCTAATTGATGAAACCATGGACTAACCTTGTTTATCTAAGTGGTTGATTTAGACAAAGGTTATCCACATGATGAGCTTATTGCATATGAAGCATGACACGTGTCATGTGATCAAAGATGAAGATCAAGATCATGCTTGGCTACATGGACCGGTGTTGAAGGTGAAGGGCTAGTCGAGGCTTGTGAGTGAAGGACCATGCGATGGTGAAGCTCGGGCAAGACTAGGCGCCGATGGACCGATGCACGGTGAAGGGCAAGTGAAGTCGAGGTCGATGGATCGAGACGGTCACATGATGGTGTGAAGAGTTCATATCATTTGGAGGAACAAAATGGGCTCAAGGCAAAGGTATAACCTATAGGGCCATTTTGTTTTGCACTCAAGACACCATAGAGGGTGTGAGTGGTTTAGGGTCGATAGCCGCAGTATTAAGAGGGGAAGTCTTATCGGCTATTCGACGCATGGGTGCCACTAGGTGAATTCATGAAGTGCATTGCATGTAGGACCTAGTGAGCTAACCTAACCTTTGGGAAATGATTGTGAATAGCTAACACACAAGCACATGGAGATGTACACTTGGTGGTGTTGGCACATTTACAAAGGTGGCGTTTGGGCGCGCTGTGGTTTGTAGGGTAGAGATGGGTTTGGGTCCCTCACAGGCTCGACGGGATTCGGCGCTTTCGGGAAAAATGGGTGCATATTTCCTATTGCGCCGAATGCAAAATTTGGTTGAAATCATGCTATCTCTGTTGATCAAGTTGGTATACTTGTTGGATAGCATGTCAAAGAAGTTGGCGTCACGACGGGCTGAAAACGGAGTTTTAACAGCGTCGGACGCTCGGGCCGGACGCCGGCCTTGTTGGGCCGGACGCGTCCAGCGCGTGATGGGCTTCGGCACGGCCGGTGAAAGCGGGCTGGGCGGCGGACGCCGGGGGTGCCGAGTCCGGCGTGCGCCAGACGCGGAACAGAAAGTTCCATGGCGTGGTGGAACCTCCGGTCGCGGGCCGCCGGATGCGGCGCTAGGTCGCCGGACGCGGGCCGGACGCGCGGAATTTGAACGTTGGCTCGGCCAACGGTCGGCAGCGGCTGGGCGCCGGACGCGTCCGGCGCTGGCAAGCGGACACGTCCGGCGCGTGTTGTTCAGGCCCCCGAGGGGGTAATGGTTGGATGTTTGAGGTTGGTCTATAAATAGATGGTGGCCGGGGCTTGGCCATCTCTCTTGACTTCTCAACTCATTCATTCATCTTTGTGAGCAGAAAAACACTCTCCCTCTCATCTCTCTTGCTTGTTGCTCATCCTAAGTGAGATTGAGAGATCACCTAGTGCATTGCATTGCTTGAGGGCATCTAGTGGCACTTGTGGGTGGTTTCGCTGGTGGATTTCTTGTTACTCTTGGAGAGTACCGCTCCTAGCCGGCTTGGAGATTGTTGGAGGCGTTGGCAAGAGAAGGTGATTGTTCTTGGCCACCTCCGGTTGATTTGTGAGAGGTTCTTGTGCTCACCTCGCTGGGATCGCGAAGAGTAACTCTATTGGATTGCGCGTGTCGTTGAGTACCTCACTTGAGAGTGGCGCCTTGTGGTTTCCTTGCGGGGAAGTGCCTTGTGGGGCAAGTGGCTTGAGGGTCACACCAAAGGACCATCTAGGTGTTGGTCGACACAACGGGTGACGAGCTTGGCGGTGCCCAAGTGAACATCGGGGGATAAATCATTGTGTTCATCTTGTCTCCCGGTGATTGGCCATCATCCTTTGTGTGTTGCCGATTGTGATTGTTTGTTCATCCTATTGGTGATTGGCAACCTCGACTCGACGCGTCGGTATAACAAGTCTCTATCCCTCTTGCATTACTTTGAGTACATTCTTGCAAAGTAGAATTGCTTGTGTGGTCGGTTGGGAACCATTTCTTGTGTAGATTAAATCACGTGGGTAGAATTGCTTGTGTGGTCGGTCGGGAACCACTTCTTGTGTAAACTAAATCCCGTGGGTAGAACTCTTGATCACTAGTGGTAGCTCTTGTGTGTACTAGTGATCACCTACTAGAATTGTTTGGATAGGAGGCTTGCAACACCTAGTAGGCTAAGCATAACTTGCTTTCCGCGCCGTTTGTGTATCTAACGAAGTTTGCTTAGTGAGTTTGTAGAAATTTTTATAGGCTATTCACCCCCCTCTAGCCATCTAGGACCTTACAGTAGGCCACCTCCATAGTTCGTGTGGCCTTCTCCACCAAGCCGGTGATGGCTAGATCTACGTAATCCAGCACCCATCTACTGCTACAGATTTGATTTCTAGAGGCTGTCGTTATGCCTCTGTAGAGGCAGGTAGCCTAGTCACTTCTAGTTCTTTTTTTTGTAGAGGTGGCTAGTAACTATAGTCGTCTCTATAAGTTGATTCTCAGAGACGGTTGAGTCTCCGAGCCATGGTTGTCTACAATAACCACCTACACAAACAATTTGCAGGGCGGTTGTAAACAACATCCACCTCTACAACCTTTCATGCCAAATTTTTGAAATATTTAGTCCAACTATTTGAAAGTTTCCACAAAAATTGAAAATAAATTTGTGATTCCACTACAAATAAGTTTATTAGAAAAATAGATTCAGCGATCTATCTAATGAATTACTCCTATGTGTTAATATTTTCGTCTAGATATTTGGTCAAAAATTAAAAGCTTTTGACTTCACTAAAACTGAGAATGACATTTATTTTGGGATGCATGAAGCTTAGGGCATTTAAAAATGCCTACTTTAGAAAAACTATTTTCTCTTCAATTTGTGGTGCATTCAATAAAACTATCTTTTTATTATATAAGCTTTACTTTATCGTAAAGCTACTAGATATATAAATTTAAATGCAAACTAAAACTAAATCTAGGTACGATGGAGGAAATAAAATGCCCGGTAAAGGAAAATTTAACATCCTAGTGGTGACGACGAAATGTCATAGGTGAGCTGATCGCTATGGCCCCACCACTAACCGATCCAAGAAGTGAAGTGGGTCCTTAACCGTCGCCACGTGTGCTCATCAAAGACGCTAGTTTCTCTGCCGTCTCCAATCCACGCCGTCCAGACGCAGTTGGCCGTTGCATAAAAGCATCGGGCACGGCCGCCTCGGCGCGGCGTCTCCCCTCGTTGCGTTTGTCCTTGCGCTCTCCTCGTCCTCATCACCAGCAAGAGAACCCCAAAATCAAAATTAGCTTGAAATTATGATAAAAAAGAATTGACTTGCGTTATAAGATGGTGCATGGAACGGAACAAAAATATGAATATATGGATCTTTTGTATTTAGAATATATAATGAAAGTAGTAATTGTGTTAAGTGGAGATGCCATGAATATTTTGTATTAAGAGGTTGAAAGTTAATAGGATGATATGGCTATTAGTAGATAATGATGTGGATAGTTAGTGGAAGATGATGTAGATATTAGTGGAAGATGATGTCGATAGTTAGTGGGGCATATGAGAATGTGTACTTTAGAAAAAGCTAACTCTTCCTTTTCAATTTGTGGTGCATTCCATGATACTACAATTTTACATTGTAAATGTAGTTATAGCTTAGTTCGTCGTATAAATTAAATATATAAATAAATTTATAGAAGGAGAAAAAAGCTAAAACGTCCCTTAAATTCAGGTGCAATGGACGAAGTAAAACGTGAGTCCTGATCGCTAGTAGCCCCACCACTAACCGACCTTAGAAGTGCGCTCGCCACGCCACGTGTGCTCATCACAGACGCTAATTCCTCCTGCCGGCTCCGATCCACGCCATCCAACACAAAGTTGGCCGTTACATAAAACCCTGGTGCGGGGTCGCCTCGCCGCGGCATCTCCCCTGGTCTCGTCTCGCGCTCACCGCCGCGTCCTCCTCCTCCTCCTCGTCGCCGGCCGGCGAGACAACCCCCGCAATCAGCGCTTGGTTCAAGCGCGAGGCTTCACTGAAGGCCACTCCAGGGAAGGGAGAGAAGATGGGGTTCAAGATCAAATACAAGCAGCAGCTGCGGGACACCGTGGCAGGCGGCGGCGGCGGCGGCGGAGCTACGCCGCCGACATCGCCGCCACAAGAACCCGATACTTTGCCGCGGTGTTCGCCTTCGCCGCGACGCCGACGAGAACCCGCTCCTTTTCCGCGGCGTTCACCTTCGCCGCCTGATGCCGAGGTTAGTTAGGGTTCGATCGTTCCATCTCCTCCCTGTCTTTGGGCGCGGTCGGTTCACATTCAGTAGAGTATTATTTTGGTGGAATTTGCATTGGTGCCGTTGACGTGGGAGGTTCCTGAGTTCTTGCGCCCGATTTCTTGGGCATTCTCTGTGCCACTTTGATGATTGATCGAATGCTGGGGTGGTTCGACGACTGGGTGCCGTCGTCTGAAACTGTTCCCCATTGGCTTGGTGGGTTCTTGATCATGGGGAGAAATCAGCCTACCGTAAAGTAGAGAAGGAAAAAAGAGGTCCAGTCTTGGTTACGGACATTTCAAATGTGGGGTTCTTGCAGTGCCTTGGGCGACATGGTTGTGCATTCCCTGCCTGATTCTTTGCTCTCATGCTTCAGAGTCCGAAACAGGGGACAGTTCTAGTTTGGGTTCTGAACTTCTGATGCAACTTTTGGTAGGGCTGCCGGTTGTGAAGTTTGATTGCTGGAGGCAAATGTCTTTGTGTTCATACTTCCTAGTCACCAGGTTCTGTAGTTCAAATCTTGGGCTTGCATTGCCTTTTGTTGTTTCAGGAGCCATCTGAAAATCTTTGGGATATGTTGTGTGTCGCCCCCACTGACTCCAACATTTTGCTGTAGCATTGCAATATAGAGAAAAGGTCAACTTACTCCTGTGCCCCATTCTAGAGGAGGGGGACTGATTGGTGATGTGCCGAAGGTTGACTAATTAGCTGATGGGTAACAATGGAAGGGAATGGTCCATGCAAGTTTATTTCGTGTCTCTGTTATACAATGTTCTTTCTTCAGACTTTTGTTTATCATGATTCATGAATGTATGGTTCTTGAACTGCAGAGTAAAATACCCCCTCGACGCAATGACCACTGTGATCCCTATGATCAGTCTGGCCAACATGAAAGTCCAACCAAGTTGTTTGTAGGAAACATGTCTCGGTATGCTCGGGAACAAGATCTTGAGGCTGCTTTTGGCAGATACGGAAGGTGAGCAAATTGGGTCTGAAGTCTTGTGTATCTGCGTTGCGTTGGGAGCTGGTCCTGGATGCTTGGGGTTTCACTTGTTTTCTGCAAAAATCTATACATTTACTAACTGGAATTGGTTATTTGTTATTTGGTTGTTCTCTAAAAGTGAGGCACATCAGTAGGAAATTAAATGTATTACAAGCAATTAAGTAATTTAATTTGTTATGTATTCGAGTCTGTATAATTGAATTTTGTGGTTCTTCAAGATTGGTTTAGCCAAAATTGTAAACAGGTACCGCGTTAGTATTACTAACTTTATTAACTTTACCCCTGTTGACGTGCTCTGTTAAGCTCACTAGAGCTCTGTTAGATGAAAGGAGGTTATCTGTGGCTAGTACCTTACAGTTGCATACCATTATATTAATACAAAATATATTCCATAAAAAATAACCCTAACATAATCCACTTACACATACACGTTTTTCTGGTTTTCTGAAATCTGAACGTGTTCTTCTTAATAGTTTTTAGTTTATTGACTTCAGCTGTCAAACTCAAGAGACTTAGAGGTTAGTGACTTGACAAGTCCAACTGTGGTACACAGTTCATTATATTCCCAGCAAACAGGTTATGAACGCAAATTACCATGTAAAGTGTATATCCAGATTTGATTCAGCTTTGTTACTCTTTTCTAATAAGTGGTGACGAGGTTTATTTCCCCAGATGCTTCTACTGATTTCAAAACATTCTAAATAATCTATTAGAAGTTGCATTTCATTTGTTTTTCTTAACGTAGTTGCATTTATTATCTAATGCTGTTGTCTTTCTATGCTGTATGATCGAGCAGGTTGAGCTTATTCTTGGTCTTTTGTTTCCCCTTTTGTGGTGCCCGTTTTTCCATCACATGATGAAGTTCCTTATTCACTTTAACTGGATAAGCTTGTTGATGGTGTTGAGAACTTGAGAGTGTCACTTTATATTGGTGTCCATGGTTGGAGTGTGGCATTGGTGGAGCTGGTGTCTGTTACTCCTAGATTTTGTGCAGATTTTGGGCATTCTTTTGAAAAAGTTCTCAGCTATTCTTTTATAAAATAAAACTTATGGCAAAGTAATGTTTACTTTAATTACTGTCTGTTCATACATTTTCATCACTTAGGTCTTAATTAATGTCATTGCCATCATCACTTTGGTCTTAATGTCATTGCCGTTTCTGTCAACCACTTACACAGATTGCGGCAGGTGTATCTTTTGAGGAACTATGGCTTTGTTGTAAGTAGAATTTTTCACTTCTTTGATTTGCAAGATATGAAAATCTTTCTAATTAGTACCAAGTACTTCGCTATACTGTTCACATTTAAAACCACCATTGTGTTTTCATCCGTTGGATTATATTGCAGGTGTTTTATGATCCCAAGGATGCTGATGCTGCAAGAAATGGCCTAGATGGACAAGAAATTTGTGGCAGCCACATCACTGTTCAGTTTGCAAGAGAGGTAATCTGTCACTCTTTATCACTGTTCTTTTACTGCATGTGACATCGACCAGTTATAGTTATGAAATTACTAGGTAGCTAGTAACTTCTATCTTACCGTATTCCTGCAACTGAATTATGAACTCAGATTTTGTTGAAATTACTAAATTTTATCAGGGAAAACATACCAAAATTCAAATTTTATTTTTTATTCGGTATGGAACATCCTAAATTAATCTTGAGAACTACGAGTTGTTTTTGAGAAGTAATTTACCAATTAATTGAGGGAGGTATTCTATATCAGGACCGTGCAAGTTTGTTTGAAAGACTGTCACAGAATTTATCGGTGTAGGTTTTGTAATCTGACTTTTTTTTGGGTCTTGAAGCACAAAATGGCTCGATATGACACGCGCTATATTCACGATGATCAAAATAATCGACAAGATGGTAACTCCAAGTTGTTTGTGAGCAACATTTCCCCCGTACCCAGGAACATGATATTAAGGACCTATTCAGCAAATATGGGAGGTGAGCAAAATAGTTCTGAGCTTAGCCTTTTGTATTTCTGTTGAGAAGTTGCTCCTGAAATGAAATCGGGCTGGTTGGTTTAACTTCTTTTCAGGAATTTATTTTTCCTATTGACTGTAATTGGCTGTCGAAAGGTTTGCAAAAAAAAAAAAAGTCAGCCTTAGTTTTAGTAGATTTTAACAATTCTTTTGAAAAAGTTGTTGCTTAATTTTTCTTTGTCCATATAACGTTTATGGTAAAGTGGTGTTCAATTTGGCTACTGGCTGGATATACATTTTCATTTCTTGAGTCTCATGGAGTAATTGTTTCTTCCAATCATTCCCCAGAGTGCGCAAAGCGAATCTTAAGGAGAACTATGGTTTTGTTGTAAGTAGAACTTATCACTATGATTTTGAGTTAATAATTGGTTCTTCAAGAAGTTCTTCAGATTTAAGACCTCCCCTGTGTTTTTGGTTTGCTGGATCATGCTGCAGGAGTTTTGTGATCCCCAGGATGCAGATGATGCAAGGTGTAAACTTAACGGACAAGAATTTAATGGGAACCGCATCAGTGTTAAGTTTGCAACAGGGGTGAGCTTTTGCTACAACTGTTCCTTACTACATGTTACATTTAAATTCTTTGCACTTCCTTTGCTGCATGTTTTGGTCTAGATTTTGTTGCTCTGTTCTTTCATACGTTTTGTGCCCCTTTGCTGATCAGATACCTAATTTAATTGACATGATTGTGTTGATTTCCCTAGGTTCCACGTGGTCCAGTAGATTCTGTTCAAATCCTCTGCTATAACTGTGGGGCAGAAGGGCACTTCTCTAGTGATTGCAAAGCTGGTGACTGGAAAGATAGGTGCTTCAGGTGTGGAGAAAAGGGCCATCTCAAAAGAAACTGCCAGAACAGTCCTAAGGATATCAGGTATTTGCTCCCATTCTCTAGCTAGGTTGTATGTGCCCTTCTGCTTGTTGTATATATGCCCTTCTGCTTCTTTTTTTTTTTTTTTTTTTTTGGCAGACATTTGATCTGTAAGTTTCACAAATACAGGCGAAGGAGAAGCCACTCGAGGTCCCAGTCTCCTGACCATGGGATGGGCCAAAGCTGGAGGAGATACAGGAGTCGCAGTAGGAGTTACAGGTTTTATGCTGAACCTTGTTTGAAGTATATTCTTGTGCCTTGATTAGCTGCTTGGCTTGTTGAGGAGAGAAGTGAATTGTTGTACGAGGCATAGAAACAGGGAATTGCAATCATTGTGCTCCACTTGTCCTCCATACGTCAATGTTGTAGACTGACTTAATTTTCTCAAATCTCAATATCTAAGTGATAATCGATCAGTCTTAACTGATATCTAAATAAATTGGTTATGCAAGGTCTAAACTCTACACACAAGTTTTCAAGTAAAACCCCACAAGTTTTCAAGTGAAAACCTTGCCTGCAAATAAACAGCAGGATTATATTTATACTCCCTCCGTCTACGAATATCTCAACATCTCACGTTCAAAAAAATCCACGATTAAAAGGTCTCGATAGCCTCTGGATGGCACCAGACTGGTACAGCCCACTGCAAGCTGCGAAGGAAAAAAAAAAAAAGGAAAAACACAACCCCACCGGAAAACTCCTGTCCACACGTTTGAAGCCGAGGAAAAAAAACCGAAACAAATCCCCATCGAGGGAGCCCTTCCGTCCACACCCGTGAGACCGTGAGCAGCACTGCCTCCGATCCTAACGCCTCTCTCTTCCATTCTCCCTTCTCAAATCCTCCGTTCCCTTCCTCGTGCGTGACCATGGCTGCGGGCGGCCACCGCCGTAGCCGGCGGATTCGTGCAGGCGGCAAGATGGCCGGGGCCGTCGGTGCTGACCTGCTGAAGCCCCGCGGCGGGACGCGCAACCTCGTCAAGGCAGGCGCCGCCGAATCAGCGGTGGAGCCTAGCAGCGCTGATTCGGCCGAGAAGCCGTGGATCTACGTGCGTGGGTGCCGAATCGAGAGGGCTGGCCTTCGCTTCGACTCCCAAGGCGAGGTGTACGTCCCTGATTCGGAAGATGAAGAGGAGGCCGTGTCGGTGGCCGCGAATGGGGCAGTCGGCGTCGAGCTGGCCCCTGCGGTGGCCGCGGACTTCGTTGGCGGCGTGGATCTGACCCCCGCGGTGGCCGTGGACGGTGCTGCCGGTGTGGATCTGCCCCCCACGGCGGCCGCGGTGGAGGCTGCCGCCGTGGATGGGGCCCCTGCGGTGGCCGCCGATAGGGTTCCCCACGTCGAGATGAACCCGGAGGTAGCTGGGCGCCTAGCCAAAAAGGTGCTTGGCGAGGTTCTGCACCCCGAGGTGGCTGCCCGCCTTGCCGAGGTGCTTTCCAAGATGGAACCTTGCTACCACGAAATCTTCATCGACATGTATAATGTTTTGGTGCCGCTGTTCTTCAGCCCTCCCTCCTAGTTTTCTGTTGTCTTAAAGTATAAATTGAGAACTCCTTGATGTGCTTTTGGTGCCAGGATAGACGGGTGCTTGTGCAAATGATGCAGCGTACATTCTCACTTTGTGTAGCTGAAGTGCTTATGTGTACTAGGTGTAGGTTGCCACTACGTAGATGAAGTGCTTTTGGTCCTAGGAAGAACTGATGTGACTGTACTGATGAAGTGTGCTTCCTTTTAATAAACTCTAAATCAATGTAGATGTGTTTTGATGCCTGCCTAAGTTCTGTGATTATTTAGTGAACTTTTAATCAATGTAGTTGTGTGTACACGTGACATCAAAAGCTGTTACGGAATTATGCTAAAATTTTTGTTGGTAATTTAGACCAGTACTACAGATAATTAACATCACCAAGTACACATGCTTCACTTAGGAGTACAGCATTAGTACAAAGTAAACACTTTCCATTTTTACACAAGTAGCACACATTGATGACCATGATCAAGCACCCCTGCTTTATTTATAACATTAGCAACCATGATTACCACCGATTTGCTCCCAAAATTCCCAAAATCACTTCTAACATGATCTACTTAGTTTCCCAACGCTGCGAGCACATCCTCATATAGCTTTCTGTCACAACCAAGGCTTGTAGGGAGCATGCCTAGTGCCTCTAGCCGATCTTTATCCATGTGTGGAATTTTGTATCTGTTTCCTCCACCATCTTTCATCACCTCAATCATACACCCTTGTAGTGTCAGGAACACCCTATTCAAAGTGTCTGGATCATAATTGTCAAACTCACGGTTTACGTTCGCAATCAGGTCATCCAAGCCCCTAGCGGTTGTGTCGTAGGTTAATGATTGGAGAGAATTAAAGAACCCTAGGTCTAGGACATTCAAATCTGGGGAATTGGCAGGTTGATTGATGAGTTTTATGTCAAGCCCTGTATGTGCTACTGCATCAGCAAACTCCTTGTCATTTTCTGGCACATGTGAAGGGGCATTGTCTTGTTGAATGTAAATGGTCTGCCCTCTAAGTTCCCTTGGCCACCGCTCCACAATAGCTTTCAGAACTTTACTGATCAGATATGACCTCATCGTTCTCCGATCAACCTTGATAGGTTTGGTCTTGCTACTGCTGTCAAAAACATAACCTTGCCAATGCGATTCTTGTTGCGAACTGTCCTGTGTGGATCCTCCTCATCGGGATGCATATAATATGTCATGTTGGATGTGACGTTGAACCACTTCTCGTCTATGTGGATGATGTTGTACATATGACGGAATTTTGGTTCATTAGGCAGTGTCCGTTCATCTAACATGGAAACACACCATCGTAACCTGGCTTTCTTGTTATCTTCATTCAACAAAGGCTTTAGTGTGCTGGAGTGGCGTCGTAGTAGGCCTTCCTTGAACCGTTTAAATAGCGTGCTCCTATGTACACCAATAGATTTTGCTAGAGATCGTATAGTCCTCCTTTTTTCCAAGGGAACTCTTAGAACCATTGATAGATCAATATGCATCCTTTTGCGGCCACAATTCTTCTTCCGTGATCTAACATCTACCGGTCTGCCTTGTGCACGACACTCCTTGGCTCTTCGCCAAACACCACGCACTTGATACCTACTGACCTTAAAGATGTCTGCTACTATTTTTGTGGTGTTCTTTCTTAATTTTCCACGATTACTTCTCTCAAGCAATGCTTCATATATTTGTTGCCTTTCAGTGTCTGTCAAATTTCTGCATTTACGTGAAACATTTGTGTTTGTATGTTCATCTTGTTCAACATCTGAGTCCTCCAACTCCTCCTCTTCGAAGAATATGTCCACATCATCAGCATAGACACCAGAGTCGTCCATGTCCTCCGTCATGTCTACAGAAAAATGTGAGATAGCAATAGCAAAAAGGAAGTGTGAGATAGCAGTAGCAAAATATTGTTAAAAATTCTCTCTAGATGCATTGTGTTTCTAGCAGAATAATATGCATGCTAGTAGTGGCATTGTGTTTCATTGAAATAATAAGGAAAACATCCAAGTCCCATGGAGGCTTACTGATCATTTGTTGCAGCTCATGGTTGTGATCAGCAACTTGTAGATTGAGGTCGAAATCATCTTGTTCTAGTGGAACAGGAAAGTTGAAATCTCTGTCTTGTGAATGGGGCTCCTCAAGAGGAAGAACTGCAATAGGTGGAGCATAGAACTTTGTTTAGGCTAAAAAATGTGTTTACTCACAACATTTACTTTGTGTTAGTAATGGAATAAGAGAAACATTACCTTCATGACATCCTTGTTCTTGCCCTTCATAAACAGGGATATTGAGATCTATGGCATGCACACCACTGTGCTGCACTTTCTGTTGGAGATAGGGGGGCTGACCTGTGAATGCATGCATAGAATTTTATTTAGGCTAAAAGAAGATGAGTTGATACAGTACAATTGCTTTATTTTAGTACTGTAACCAAGAAAAACATTACCCTCATGTGATTCTTCTGTCTGTTCCTCACATGCAGGGATATTGAGATCTATGGCATGCACACCACCCTGATGCTCTATCTGGAGATAGGGGGGCTGACCTGTGAGTGGATGCACTTGTGCTTCATCTCCATCATCATCGTGAAGCCCTTGATTTAGGTCTGGTAAGGGCGCTGCACTTCCTTCCTTTGGTACTATATTTAGATCTATGGACATGGTTGAAGATGGAATTCTCATGCAGATTATAGGGGCCTCTTGACTTCCTTCACTGGCTACTGCATTTAGATCTATGGCCATGGTTGAAGGTGAAACTGGAGCATGCTATGGAGCTATGGAGTTTGGCACATTTGAAGTTTGTGGATGGCTGGTGTAGTTGAAGCGTGTGTATGGCTAGTGTAGTGGCGCTAGGTTCGTCAGCAGCATTTTGTAGTGGGGCAAAGGCGCCAAAGTTTGCAATTCAAATTTTGAATGCTCAGCGCAAGTGCTGGAAGCATCTATATGTTGTTGCGTGGCTGCTTTCTGGCCACAAAGCAGCTGTATCTTGTTGCGTGGCTTGTTCCTGGCCACATGCTGTATTTGTGTGTCAGACTTGAAATTGTGCCTTTGAGCACTCACTGGACTCATTTTATAATAGTATTTGTATGTCAGATTTTGTACTTGCGCATTCACTGTTTAGGGGCAATTTGGTAATTTCTCACCTCTGCTAATTTGCTCCCTCTCAACTTAGAAGTTGAGTTATTCGTAGACGGAGGGAGTACATTGCATAGCATGAGAAGGTTGTTTTTTCCATTCCTTTTTGTTATCGTTTGCTTTTGTAACAGTTAATCATTATTAACTTGTGGTATCTCCTTAGCAGTCAGCCACCATCTCCAAGAAGGCGTAGCCGTCGTGAAGAATTACCATCAAGAAGCCCCTGTTACAGCCACAACCCCAGGAGCAGGAGCAGCCCCCCACCACCATGGGAGCCAGCTAAACGCAGTGGTTCATTTCGTGATGCAGTCCCCAGGAGAGATCAGAGGCGACAACCAGGATCTTGGCCTAATTATGGTTAATGATTACAGACATTGGCCGTTCACTAAGGGGAAATGCACCACCATGAATCGAAACTCAACGGTTGTGAATTCTCAAAATATGCTTTCCTGAAGATTAGGCTGCGCCTAATCCTATGCCGTGAGAGACTTCATGTCTGGTGAATCTTGATCGTTACTGTGCACCTTGACTTCTGTGAAGATTAGGTTGTGAATTATCTGAAGAGGCCTGGGACATCAGACATTCTGTCTGAAGAATTTTGACCGGATTCAACATTTTGTCAGGAATCTTGTCTGGACTTGATTAGGCTTCTGTGACCTTGAGCACAGAGCTTGAGCATCAAAGGTGTCAGGTACTCATATTTTGGTATAGATGTGTAACTGTAACTTCAGGTGAACCAGAGTTGCCAAGGAGCCTACCTACATCACAAGAAACATGCCTAGTTGATCTTGGCACTGCCAATGACGACAATTGGTGAACAGTGAACACTGCTATCTCAAACACGTTGTATCGTTGATGATCAGGAGATAGCTTGTTATCCAACTATGCAGAGATGCCAGACAGGACAGGAGTCATGTGTTATCCAAGTATGTGTTCTATTGCTTTTAAGCAGATCTTACTGGTTCTGAGGAAGACAATCTCTTTGCTTAGGGCCTTAGCCACGAAATGGTTTAATGTTAACAATAGACTTGACATGCAGAACTGATCAATTGGGAAATTTATTTTTCTCAGTTATTTTGTGTTTTGGATAGCATGGGTCTTATCAGAAGTTAGGTAACTGTACATTTGTGTATCTGCTTATTGCACGACCAACTTCTGTTGGGTGTTGCAATTCAAATCAAGGTGAACTCAAATCGATGTGTAAATATTTCTTAGGTTCTGTGCTTAATTTCTTTTCTAGAAGTTTATACGTCTTTTTTTTTGTAAAACAAAACAGAATAGAGAAAGGCAAGTCATGTTTCTTGTAAAGGAATCCATTTTGTTGCAGGAATCTTACAATCGATGCACCATTATTATCAGTGTGTATAAGTGTTTTTAAAGGGATAATCCAAAATTATTGTACGACGAGGGACTAGGTTCATGCAAAGCACATAACTATTGACATGTTGGGCAAATATTGACCGAAATTTAGGCGGGAAATATGGTGTTGATTGGAATAATTCAAATTCGGTCATGAAACTACTTGCCCTGACCTGCCCAATTTCGGGAATAGGAGTGAAATAGGAAACTAGTGAAAATGCAATGGTATTGTATTTCTACAGCTGATGAAATATAAGTTCAAATCTTAGTTAGCTGTTGAGCTAAAAAGGACAAAAAGAACCTTAATGCTGGTGATGAAGAATCGACATCAAGAAACCTTACCCCAGTTACAGCAGGAAGACCCACCAAGGGAGCAAGCTAAACGTGGTGCCTGGTGGTTCATATCATGGTGACAGCCGGAGCCCTATCCCCAATGGTTAAAGCAATGCTGACAGACATCGTGTCTGAACTCTGAAGAGTATCGGTCGTTACTGCGCACCTTAGAGCATCTCCAACAGTTAGGCATTTGGGTTATGCATTCTAGAAATTTCTTGCCAAAAACCTTAAAAATTGCTCTCCAACAGTTGGCCATTTGACTTATGCATTTTGCCAAACTTGGCATTTGAGGGACCAAACTTGGCATTTTTGCATAGGCTCAATGGCTTGGCAATTTTGATATCCCGTGAATCCCGGAGTCCTTGTCCACACGCGGTGCGGTAGTTTCCCGCGAGAACTCCTCGCGACTTCTTCCTTCCCCCGCGTGCGCCTTTTCCTTTCTTCACGCCCTTCTTTTCTTTCCCCCGCGCGCCGCCTCCACCCTTCACGCGACGCCAGGCTAGGAGAGATCCATTGCCGCATCCTCTCCTTCTTCACGCGACGCCAGGCTAGAAGACGCCTGGAGACCAGGCCGCGATCGACCCTGGCGTCGTGCGGAGGTCTGGCGACCTGGCGGCCGCGAAGAAAACTAGCTGGGGACGGACTCGACCAGATCAAGACGGCCAACAGAGGCGACTTCGTGGACTTGACGGCGACGGACTCGAGCAGATCTCGACGGCCAGCAGCGGCGACTTCGTGGAATTGGCGGCGACGGAGCCAAAGCAATCTCCCGCGCGAAGAGAGAAGAACCGCGGGAAGCGCGAAAAAGAAAGAATATCCCGGACAAATCTTGGTGGGTCCGCTATTTTGGAAAATGGCAAGTCAAAAATGCCTAACTGTTGGAGATGACCTTTTTTCCCCTTTGGCAAATTGTTTTGAGACTTGGCAAACTCCAACAAATGGCAAAGAAAAATACCCAACTGTTGGAGATGCTCTTACCTTGTGTGAGGATTAGCCGTTAAAGAGCAATTTTGGCATTGCTGTATTTTAGTAATTCAATTACTCCCTTTTGTTTTTCTAAATAAATGGCTTATGTTCTAAATTATAAGATATTTTGAATTTTCTTGATATATAGCTTTTGCTATGCCGTTAGTACATACACATTGTCGATACTAGTAAAATTAGTGTATTTAAAAAAGCCAAAACATTTTTAATTAAGAATGAAGGGACTATTAAACTAAAAAAATGTTATAGTTATGTTTCAAGATCTTTTACACTCATATTTTAAGTATGTACATGCACAATTATCTAAGTGGTACTAAAAAATTAGATGAAACAAAATAAATGTATATTTGTTATCTTTTGATATCCGAATGTAAATTCAAATTTGAACTATTCGATCTGTATTATCTGACAAAATCAAGTGTATCGTTATCGGTTCTAAAAGTTGCAAACGGTAGTACGTTATATGCACTAACACGTAGTACGTTATCCGCTCACCTAACACGCATATGCACACGCGCACGTAAATCCCCTATCACATGCTATGCACGTCTCGACAACCTACGGCTACACGTAATCATGCTCAAGCGTGGCACACATGCAAATCAAGTGTATCAAGGAACATATAAAATTCAATTGCAATAAAAAAATATATCAAGTCCAAACTTACAAAATGAAAAGAAATAATCATATCCACACATCAATTAATCAAAGTTAGAAAAATGACTTTATATGTAAAACCTTTTTACTTATTCTAATTTACAAGATTAAAAATTAAATAAATACCCTATTACCTCCCGGAGGGTATAGATGATTGTATTGAGAAAAAAAAAATGAGTAATTGACTCATAGTTAGGAGTACAAAACCCCTCGTGACTAAGTGGCAGTTTTCTGGTCTTTTGCTTTTATCTTGTTACATGATAAAATAGGTATATGGATTGATACATAAATTTGTGTAATAATAATTTTTTCGCTTTGTTCAAGCTGTTTTGGAAAAACTAGCAAATAGCTTTACCAATAGCTTCATGCATGGCTAAAGGAGGGAACTGAGGAGAAGATCCACGAAAACCTACCTTTTCCTAGGTTCACCTCTCTCATTAGTCATTCCTATGTGAGAGCATAGAAACAGAGCCCCATAAGCTATTTTTTCAAAAAAAAGTGAAGTGTTTAGAAAAAGAAATGGCTCATAATAACTCATGAAGCTATTTGTGAAGGTGTTCCAAACCGCTCCTAAGTAATATCACCTATTAAAACTATTGATAAAATAGGTATATGGATTGATACAATGTAATAATAATTTTTTCACTTTGTTCAAGTTGTTTTGGAAAAACTAGCAAATAGCTTTACCAATAGCTTCATGCATGGCTAAAGGAGGGGATTGAGGAGGAGATCCAGAAAAAACTACCTTTTCTAGTTTCACCTCTCTCATTCCTATGTGAGAGCACAAAAACAAAGCCCCATAAGCCATTTTTCAAAAGGAGTGTTTAGAAAAAAAATGGCTCATAATAACTTATGAAGCTGTTGGTGAAGGTGTCCCAAACCGGTCCTAAGTACTATCACCTATTAAAACTATTGTTATGTTGGCGTTTGGAGTTGTTTAGACATCAAGATTAGGGATATTGAACCTTTTGGTTTACTATAAAAGAACATGTTATATGCTTTGTCTATCATGAGCCTAGGTTGTGGAAGACGAAATCGCTCTCGTCTCAATCAATGATTCGTTATTTTTGACAACACAATGGGACAACATAATGAGTCATTTTTGGACGCTGTATCATCCGGAGGCCCGGAATGCTCCAAGGACCCAGCTGAAAAGCACGACGTCCTACCTACCGGATACGATCCACATCCTGCGGCTGCGCCCAGCATTTACACTAGACGTATCCGGGATGTGTCGGTGGAAGACCGAAGACCCTGCTGCCTCTGGATTTCACCCCCTTTCGCCTACGTGCATCACTCGCTGGCTGACCCACTGCGTTACGAAACGCACCACCGCTCTATCCTTTTTCTTTTATATATATACATATATATATTTATATATTTGTATCTACTAGTATAGTACCCGTGCGTTGCCACGGTTGCATTTAAAAGGATGCACTTAAAAGCAAACATGTGTTGCCACAGTTTCAAAGCAACCAAACGAAAAAAAAAAATCCATGGTTTTGTCTCATGTAATTGTTTAGATACATTAGTTCAGACTGAAACGCACAAAGCAATGTAGACATAATAATGAGGTAAAACTAAATTATTTCAGATATTGCCTATGACATTGCGTTGGTGAACAGCAGGCACCATAGCTTTAGCCTACCTACCAAAAGAAGGCCTCATTCTTGCACGCTCATAGTGCATCGTTCAAGTTCATTTGCTCGTTTATGATGGAGATGGAGTTCTGCCACTTCCAAATGTGCCAAGAGCAGAGCATATTTCTATTTCTACCAAACAACATACTTCAGATAACATGCAATGATGAGCAGATATAATTCAAACAAGATCATCAGCAAAGCAAATTATGCATATACTTCTATTTCTATCCCATTCTTTTGAACTGGATGCCAAATTATGCCATTTATAAACAAAATTGTCCAACCAAAAAAACTTTATCCTTCATACTGAATGCCACAAGTGTCATCTTCTCTACACTTAAACTTTTTTTAATATTTCTTTCTGTCTAAATGCAGCATTATCATCAAAGTTCAACTTTGCATCAGCAGCAACAAGCTTGTTGTCAGCTGTCTCCGCCAGAGGATTTATCTACCGACATCAAGCATCCAAATTATATAGTGTAATAAGATAAAGGCATAAAAAATGAGGACCATTTCTCACTGCATACCTCCAGCAATGTGCAATCAGACTTGCAGAAAAGTGATTTATGAAAAGTCCTTTCATCTGCATGTGATTCATGGAAATCTCTTTCCTCTGCATGAGAAACATTGGCTACAACGCTTCTAAGAGGAACTGCTTCTGATTGACCTTGACCAATCGTTCCCCAATCTCTTTTTTGTGTACCCCAATCTCTTTTTTGATGAGTTATCGCTGTCTTCTGGGCTTCAGCATCAGGTTCATGATTCACTTGCATGCTGCTTGTCACACTGTGAACAGGCAATCCTTTGGCAGCACTGCGTGTGCTTCTAACATCATCTTTAGAAGAGGCAGCTTTAGGCTGAACATATAGGTGCAAATTTGAGGACAGATGATCCCATAACCTGCAAGATTGTACATAAATTCATGGTGTTGTCAGAGGAAATGCATGGCACATGAAAAGAAAATGAAACAGGAAAGGTTAAGGTGAACGAAGATAACCAGGATACGAATGCATCATTGTCGTCGCCTTCCATCCTCTAACTTTTGAACCTATTCTGCATACTCCTTTGTTCTTCTGGGCCTGGAGTACCTGACACTGTTAATGTAGCTTGCAGATCCAAGACCAAAGGCATAGAAGGGCCGGTTTTGCCACTATGTTAGGTTGTGCTTGCACTCGTATCCTGGCTTGCAGTAGCTACTGATCTCATAGTGGTTATATCCTGCTTCAGAAAGCCGCTTCAAAGCAATCTTGTAGAATTTTGCAGACTCAGTGTCACTCGGAAGAGGAAAAACACCAGGAGAATAGTTTTTATAAAATATAAATAAATGAACATACTATCATTAGAGGAAAGTAAAGAGGTACAAATCAAATTGCTGCAGTGCATCAAGTCACACTCCAAGAAGCTTCAGAGCATGTTAATTAATCAAAGAAAAAGGAACAGGAGCATCCAACTGGGCATTACCTCAAACACCGGTTGTGCATCTCGAACACAGCTCCACTCCATGCATCTGCAATCCATCCATATAATAATACCATGTAAATGTGCATGATTTGGAATATGATGAGTTCTAAGTACAAACGAAACTGCTTACAGGTGCTGAACAGAGTGCTCGTGATCCCAGCAGCATGCTCCTAGATGGGGAGATACGGGAGATGCTGCATTCATAGGAAATTGAGTTTAGTGCACAGGAAGGAGGCTGTAAATCAGATTTTGTTAGATACCAAAAAAAGGAAAAGGTACTAAGGGGGATTTCATCAAACACGTTACATGCAAAAATGATGATATCATGGAGAGTTGCAGTTGAATGCTGGCTGTAGATGAACGACGTGCACAAGATAGCCCAGCCCCGATTGGAATCGAGTCCTGCACTCCTGCTAGATTTGGCCAGTGGCCCTTGCCAGTTGCCACCAACCGCATCTCCATCAGACGTTAACCTGCTCAAGACACATGGATGAGAAGCGGGCGGTGGTGTCTGGTGGTGGAGCTCGACGCCCACGGCCATCGACGACAGGGCGTTCCTGAGGCGAGGAAGCAGCAACGATGGCTTTGTGGCGGACGCCATCGTCCACGACCCCGCGTGCGAACGAGCACCGGTTCCGGCTGAAGTATGAGGCTGAGCGGACGGCCGGACAGCGATTCCGCAGTCAGGACTCTGAATGGCGGAAGAGGCAGAAGTGACGACGACCGGCACGAGGAAGGTCGAGCGGTCTGTGACGACGACGAAAGCTATCCGCCTCTGCCACGGAGCCGCACGCCACGTGCCGCGCGCCGAAGCAGGGCGAGGGCGACGACACAGCGATGCCGATCTGCCTCCACCACGGAGCTGCGTGCCGCACGAGGCTGGGCAAGGAGCAGCCGGTGGGGGCGAGGAGAGACGGCGACGACGGTTCCTTAGCGAGACGAGGAGGGGACGTGGGTGAGGTGTGCGGGGGGAAGGTGGAGGCGGTTTTTCTCTTTTTTTTACGGAGGACGGGAGGTGAGCGCGAGATTTACAGAGAGGGTGGGTTACGGTGCGAGGCGGAGGGTTACGGGAGGGGGGCCGATTAGCGAGGGGATTACGATACTTTTGGGTTCTTTTAGTGGTAAGATACCCGGATTTGTCCCTTATCGGCTCTAACACTCCTCTAGATTCGCGACAACTGAAGCCAGTCCACCACCGCTAGCGGACACCACAACGACCGACGATGGCATTCCCGCAATTACCCCCAAACTCCAAGGCCACTAATCGCCACACCGCGACGCTCGCCAGCCTGCACACTGCTGGCATTACATACCCCACACTCCACACTTCACCTGCTCCACTCCATTAGGACCATTAGTGCAGTTCGTGCAAGAACCACTCAAGAACTCACTCCCCATCCGCTCGCCGCCGACACTCCATTAGTGCAGAGCCAAAGCTCGGCGGCCGGCGATGATGGACATGCGGCGGCGGCGGCTGGCCGTGGCGGCGTTGGCGGCGGCGGTGGCCGTGGCACTGACGACGGCGGCGGTGGTGGAGGGGTTCGACATCCTGGAGATCCTGGGGAAGCACGACGAGTTCTCGCAGTTCGCCAAGCTGCTCAACGAGACGCACCTGGCGGGGGACATCAACCGGGACCGCACCATCACGGTGCTCGCCGTGGCCAACGGCGACATGGGCCACCTCACGGGCGGGCACTACTCGCTCGGCACGCTCCGCCACATCCTCGAGCTCCACGTCGTCGCCGACTACTACGACGACAAGAAGCTCAAGCAGCTGTCGCACGCCGCCACCGCCGCGTCCACCATGTTCCAGGTAATTGACCCCATGGGTTCCTCATTCCGGCCTTTGTTTCTTGCTAGCTAGATCTGCAGCTTGAAGCTCTTGTTTGCTTCTAGCCTTGGACTGTTTTGTACTACCATCAGCCATTCTGAAAAAAAAAAATTGTTTTGTTTTTGTTTGGAGAAAAAGAACGTCTTCAGTCTTCCCTGAATTGACAAAAAGAAAACCCTGAAATTTCATAGCTAATAATGCTTGTGGAACCTTAATTAGCTGATGCTGAAAATCCATTTTGTGACAATTCCACAAGTCGCTTTTCAAGTGGTGCCCACGCACATGCACGTGTTGGCCTCTCCGGCGACATGATACGCAAATCAAGGTTCCAGTAACATTATTTTTCACCCTATGGAATCTCTGGATTACCATCTCCAAGTCACCGACTGCACTATTTCAAAAAAAAAAAAAAAATCACTGAGTGCAGACTGATATAAAAATTCCAGCATCAGAGAATCAATCATTTTTTAGCCCTTTTGAGTGCTGGGCATTCTTCAGCCAACCTGAAAGAAGGTGGTCAAGGGTGTGGTTCTGGTTATTTGGGTCCCACTCTGACTAGATATGCTTCCTGGCATTGATATGAGTGGCATATGGAGTTTTTTTTTCTTCCAGCACCAATAATGCTGTGGGCTGTTGTCTAACATTAAGCTTGTTTCATTGGATTCTTGATGTATTATATTTTGATAGATAATTTATTTAAATTCTAGATATTAATATGATCTTTTAAAAAAAACATGGTTAAATTTCTAAAGTTTGAATTGGATAAAAATTTCATTTGGATAATTTGAATTTGGAACGGTGGGAGTATTTGACATTACACACCGTGAGACTCAAAATAGTCCAATTTAGCTTTGGTGTCAATGCATCAAAGTTGGGATTGCCGGTGCAGTAGCAAATTAAATTTCACTTGTTTTTTTCTGAAAAAAAGAAAATCACTTGTTTTAATTTCCTGGCACTGAATTTTAAGTGAACTAATCATATGCCCCCTCATCGATGTGATGTGCAGAGATCCGGATTTGCCCCCGGCATGGCAGGATACGTGAACATAACGCAGCACCGGGGCGGCAAGGTGTCGTTCATCGTGGACGACGCGGCGGACACGGTGAAGCCCGTCACCTACGTGAAGCAGATCGAGAGCCACCGGTACGACTACTCGGTGCTGCAGGTGAGCGGCGTGCTGTCCTCCCCGGAGGCGGAGGCGCCGGTGGCCCCGCCGGCGCCGGTCAACCTCACGGAGATCCTCTCCAAGAAGTACTGCAAGAGCTTCGCAGCGCTGCTGGTAGCGGACGCCAAGGTGTTCGACACCCTGAACGGCACCAAGGACACGGCGCTGACGGTGTTCTGCCCCGTGGACGCGGCGGTGGCGGTGTTCCTG
Source organism: Themeda triandra (assembly GCA_018135685.1). Classification (NCBI taxonomy): domain Eukaryota; kingdom Viridiplantae; phylum Streptophyta; class Magnoliopsida; order Poales; family Poaceae; genus Themeda; species Themeda triandra. The sequence goes on along the minus strand of JAENPR010001325.1, from coordinate 78,330 downwards.
CCCAAGTTCAAGAACCTGACGGCCAAGGCGCAGACGGCGATCCTGCTGTACCACGCCGTGCCGGACTACTACTCCATGCAGTTCCTCAAGTCCAACAAGGGCAAGGTCACCACGCTCGCCACTAGCAGCGAGGCCAAGAAGGATTATAGCTATGAGGCCGAGAGCAAGGACGACACCGTCACGCTCGACACCACCGTCGTCACCTCCACTATCCAGGCTACCGTCAGGGACGACGACCCGCTCGCCGTCTATGCCGTCTCCAAGTTCCTGCAGCCCAAGGAGCTGTACAAGGCGAAGAAGGCGGACCTCGCGCCGGCGCCCGCGCCAGAAGCAGGGCCAAAGAAGAAGAAGAAGAAGCCCAGCAGCGGCAAGACGGCTGATGCACCTTCGGACGATGACTCTGCAGATGGCCCATCTGCCGACGACTCTGACGACACCGCCGACAAGGCTGCAGCGCCGTCATCCCTGTTCGGTCGGTGGGTGACGATCGCCATGGCACTAGTGGGACTAGCGTTGGCGGCATAGTAAGGTGTGCGTTCATGTGCTATGTTCTTCTCTTTAACTTATTTTGGACCCGGCCTATCTTCTTTTCTTTGTCCAATTCGTGTCCCTTCCTTGTTGGTGCAGAAAATAAGAAGGGCTATTTTTATTTTTATATTTATTACCGCATTCCATGAAAAGAAAAAAAAATTAGAGGTGTGTGAGTGAGATGTAACTCTTTTGATTTTTGTTCATTGGGTTGTGGTGATCATTTTGTAATGATAGTGGCCAATGGAATTGGAGAGTGGGTTAAGTTATAAGTCATCATATGGAGTTTTGAGGTGCAGCAGTGTTTGTTCTTTGCTTTCAGCCTGTCTGTGCTTGAGCTTTCGGTGTCACATGCCTCAAATTTATCCCAAAACCTTTTGGCATGTGGTTGCCTTGCTTCCTCGGGTTGTAAAGGGATATATGCCTATGTGATTTAGTCACTTTAGCTGCTATGATGACCTGGTCTGATCTGATACAACTACTAACAGAGATGTTAATGGGAATTTCTTCATTAGGAGATGGAGGAGATGGGCATGGCTATAATAATTCTATATTCCCTGAACCCACATATTCACAATATTCGTTGTCAGGCAAATTGGTTTCAGATATGCTTTCGAGTTTCTGATGATCACTCAAAAACAAAAAGAAGAAAGACATACGCAATCCTCATTATCTGACAAGCACCTTGTAAAGGCAAGTGTAGGAGTTTTAACTTTTTCAAGGCGAAGCTTCACAAGGCATGCCCGGTCCCAGTAAAACATTGCAATCAGCACCATGCCAAGCACTTCCTTTCATGCATGCTGTTTGCTTTGCAGGACCATGCACACTACTTTGCAGCCTCTGTCTATGCTTCATGGCAGATCAACTTGATCATCAAACTGTCATCTCACTCTATGATCTCTATCACCACTGGTTCCTAAGCTGACACTTTAAGCATCTTCTCTTTGCTTGACCAGTGAGCCTGAGCTCTTGTCGCCATGGCAGGCCTTAATTAGCACCAGTACTGCAGGGCCTCCGATCCTGTTGTAAATGTGTACCATGAGAGACCCATGATCCTGCCGGATGTGTACGAGAAAAATGTCAAGTTTGAGACAATCAAAGCCATCAGCCGAACAGGGCTGGACCATGGCTGATAAGTTCAGGCGTCCAGGATTGTTCCTATTCCGTTGTACGATGGACCCATATTTCTGCAAGGTGCAGCTGCAATATTGTTATTATGTATTGCAAGCTCTCTACAGATTTATTATGTCATACTGCTTTGCATGTTACATATTGACATGATAGAATTGTATGTTGTCCAAGTGAAAGAACTTCAGTAGGTGACTTATATAATCCAAGAAATAATCGGCATGGGTAGCTTGATGAACAATATTTTTTTCTAGAAAAAAGACAAGAGTATGGTGTTCGAGAAAAAAAGACAAGAGTATGCATTCAGAAAAACAGAAGAAGAAGAAAACATGTAAAATGAATTGTACTCATTGAAACAATCAGATTACAAGATCAGTAAAAGGTGATTCTGATCATTCCAAGCCTTCTCCATGGGAAAAGGTACATAATAAATGTGGTTCTCCACTGAAGTTGCAAAAAAAAAAAAAAAAAAAAAGAAAGAAAGAAAGAAAGAAAGAGTTCTAGCTTGTTATTTCGTTCCATACTAGTTCAGGCTACAATGATCATACTATAAGCCAATCTTTTGTATCAGTCTATTCATTTTAAATTGTTTTACATCTATAACAGACTGCGGACACAAAAGTTCTATGTTCTTTGAATTACAGGAGACATGCTGATGAGTGTCGTCATCAATATCGAGCAGCTATTTCAGTGTGAAGAAAATGAAAATGTGCCGGGTATTAAAATTTCAAACTTGATATGTGTCAGCACTCAGTTCTTCTAACCAGTATCTTCTTCTTCCCTGGAACATATGATGGAGCGAGTTAAAGCGACTTATATTTAGAGCAGAGTATATGTGAAAGAAAGTGTCTAAGAGCAAGTGAGTTGAGTGCTTAATTAAAACCATATAATCCTAGTAAGTAGGGCTCAAATAAAACTAATATTAAAAATAACCATCGGTTCTAAATTGTAAGTGACTTTAATTTTTTTATCCATTTTACTATATATTTAGACATAATATGATTTAGATATATAATAAAATGTATGTACTAAAAAAGTCACGTCGACTTATAACTTAAAATGGAGAGAGTATTAGTAGTGTAGTTCTTGGTATGATGTGCGCCAAAGATTTTTTTAATTGGATAACACAAACTCCCTTCCATTTTCTTTTCTGTCATCTAGTCTCTGGAGCCACTTATGATGTCATGTTTAGGAACAAGCAACCATGTAGTAGGCACATAATACTATACTATTTATTTTTAAAAAAGAATTACACGGTACAACTCAATATCGCCAATGAACATGAATTAAAAATAAAGTAGAAAACTAAGGCCCTGTTTGGGAGGGCTTAGCTTCACTAGTGAAGCTGTTTTTATATGTTTTGGCTCCACCAACAGCTTTCTTGGTGAAGCTAAACTGAATTTTTTATCTTGTTTGGCAAAAACAGCTTCACAAGGATAGAAAACGAACAAATGACTGAAATGCCCTTCTTCTATTCTGTCCCCGTCTCCTCACGCGAGATGAGTTTCTTTGCAATGCGGCGGATCCTGCAGGCGGCGCTGCCTCGCGTGCCCACGGCGGCGCTGACGCTCCACACCGCCACGACCGTGTGCCTCACCGGTGAGCTCGTCCACGGATCTCTACTATACGAATCCTGCCTCCAAGCTCGGGCACCACAACGTGCCACGTCGCCCGCTTTTCTCGGCCGTTCGATTGGCCAAACGGACGGCCAAGATCGGGCGTTCACCGGTCTTTTTGCAAAAAAGCCCTCGAGCTTTAGCGAAATCACTCTTCAGTCCTCTCTCCCTCTCTACTCTTCCTCTGTCTCCCCACGCGGCGGTGGACCAGGCGACTGCTCCGAGGCGGTGGCGCACCGGACGGCTACCGGAGCGGGCGGGATGAAGGCGACGGCGCGCGCTAGCGGCCCCACCCCCGGCATGGCGGCGCCCGGTGCCCGGCGAGCTGCGCCCGGCACGCGCGGTCGCACGCGGGTCACCGGTCCGAGCGACGCCGGCGCGCCTGCGCATCGGTTGCCGGGGTCGCTGGGGACCCCCGCCCGCGACGACGTGGCCGGGTTGCCGCTAGAGACGCCGCCGTGCCGCAGGACGACGGAGCTGCGCTTGCCGAAGCCGCCGTCTCTCCTGGTCGCCTGGCCTGCCGCACTGCTCCGCAACACCGCCGTCGGACCCGTGCCCCTTCTCATACCGCCGTCAGAGCCGAGCCCGTCGAGCCACCACAGCACTGACCACCTCCATGCCAAGCTGATGGCAAGGGCATCACCCAACGCACCTCACGCCGCCTCGCGTCGCGGCCAGCGCGTCATGGCCAAGAACAAGAGGCTGCATGCCTATACTCGATTAAGGTGGTGTACCGGCACGCGTACGCGATGGAGGTGCTCTTCACTCCCGTCAGCAAGGTGGGTGCACATTTCATGGCCCCAACTGGTGTCTCCTCCGCTCTTCATATTCTGTGCTCTTCAAGTGCTCGATAAAATGTCCAACAGGAGTATGTTCGCTGCTACTGTCTACCTCTGTTTTGTACGCCATCCAATCGCTTCTGCTGCCATGAAATCTAAAAGTGGTGTGCTCTTCCTAAATTTTCTGTATTATTTGATTACACGTAAGTGCCACACAGATTATCAGTACATAATTTTGATGCAACCAGCCAGCTCAAACTGCATGTATTCATGTCTGTAGGTTATTTGGTGTAGTTAACCTGAACCTGAAGTAGACTGCAAAAAAAAACAGCTAGCTGTCTTGCCTTCTAAAACCATATATACAGCTTATTACCTTTATTTATCTGGTGAGCATTTAATCTCTGTCACCTACCACTTATTGTCCAAATCATATAATAAACACCACTGGATGTTACGTTGGGAAATATTGTACAAACTGTATTAATGGATCATGAGTAGAGTGACAAAAGTGGGAGCATTGTTCATAGATTGGTGTATATCAGATTCACAATGGGGTTTTTCCTTAATTTGTTTAAACTTAATGCTTGGAAGTTGACATGTACCCAGAAACATCCTTTTGTTTCCGTATCTCTCAGTGTGTCTATATTTGTTCTTATTTCTGACATTACTGTTTTCTAGGTGAACATGTAGATTGTGCCAGCATTCGAGATGCCGGATCCATCAGTCTGCGACTGCCTTGAACTAGGTTTTTTTTTTATCCGCCTTGAACTAGGTTGTGCCTCCATGGCTCGCCGCCAGTGATGTTGCCATCGATTGCGTCGGCGACGCTCAATGAGTGCTCGATAAAATGGTTAAAAGGTCTGACTCGTCCTGTCCAGTGAACTTAATTTTTCTGATCCAAAAGTTGGTTCTTTAATTCATTACTATATAATAAATAAATTCTCAGTACATTGGCCACAATGCAATTCCTCTTGTCCTTAGCTTAAACATGGTAATTGGCATCAATGACTTATTACAAGTTGTCATGGAATTCATAAGAAACCCGTAAACTTTGTTAGGACTAGCACTTTGGAATCAATTAAAGATACTAAACATATTGTTGATTGCTTCGGATGGCTTCCAATATTATAATAAAGCAATTTCTTATCAGTAAGATATTCTGAATTTCTATATGTCCAACTTCAATTTTATACTATGTGAAAGGCAGGAGTTGCGGTATTTAGTCATTGCTTATTTTTCCTTTGCAGAATTGCTTCATTTGCAAAAATTGGCTATGATCCTGATCTGATTTGGTGTAGCTTGCATGTTTAAATATGTGAGTATTTTCATTTCCCTCCATCATATTACAGTCATGTATTCTATGCATAAATGTTTCGTACCTTCCTTGTTTACTACATACACAAGAGTTTTTTATTCTTTTTTTAATGAGGATGGTTTCCATGTCCATATGCTTATGAGATTTTTTCCCCACTTTGTGCAATCTCCAATAAAGATGAAGCCAGGTATATACTTCCTGGATGAGAAATACCACTTTTTACATCAAGAACATTATATATGCTTTAGAAAAACTAACTTGCCATTTTCCTCACATTCCACAATGCTTTTACAAAATTCATGTGAATCAACGGACTTTGGTGACTCAAAATTTGAAATATTAACAGATCTCATTTTATTCTCTTGGATTCTTATTAGTGCAAAATACTGAGAACTGTATTTACTAATGACACCTACGAAACTGTAGGCGTAATATATTGATCAGCCAAAAAAAAGAAACTAATCCCATTCTTTGTATAATTGACAGTTTGAGTAGTAGTATTGATTAACAATGTACTCTGCATTCCCTAAGTTATGCATTGTTTTTCGATGAGGGAAAACTAGCTTCATAGTCATAGATAATGCTTAACTTTTAGACTACTATTGATCCTTGATTCAAATCTTTGGATTGCATAGAGTCCCTAATAAGTTAATCTAAATTTCTTTTATTGCTGGCCTCAGTTAGAAGGTGTAACAGACGATCTATATTTACCTTTTTAGAAAAAAAAATTCACAGCCATTCGAGCTCTATATAATTTTTTTATCTTAAAATAATATTCTTATCATGACCAAAGCACCGTTGCAGATTCATGAGGGTATGTAGAGAGCAAGCATGGAAGACCCTTATCTAAAAATAGAGAGCGAGCTGATGTTGTCAATACAAAGGAAACTTTCCTTGTGCTGCTGTGTGTTGTCTTGGGTGGTGACCATGGTCAAACAAGAGGGGCTCCAATTGTTACAGCTGCTGGCTGCAACTCTGGTAGTTTGTTTCGACAAAATTAATCGAAGTAATAAACAAAGTACTAATTTATCTGCTTTCAGACTTCCAACTATGCAATTTATATGTAACAATCTTCCAGAAGTTAGATTTATCTGAAGTAATTGTTACCTATGGTACACGCTGACAACTGAATGCATTCTCTCAATATACTAACATTATGATTTCTTCTTTAAGTCTCGAACTGTCAAAGGGCTTACATGATCATTTTGGCATTCCAACAGGCTTTTTCAACATTATGTTGCTAAGATAGATTCACTTTTAAAGTGAATGTTTTATTGCCCAACTTATTTGTGTCAATAAGCTGATACTATAAGCTCATACTAGGAACTACTACAAAGGAAGATCGGGAGCAACCTGATAACTATCAGCTGATTTCACACGAGCTTAGCATGTCCTATCAAATATATCATTTCAATTTCTCTGCTCAAAATTAAGACCTATTGAATACTACTAAAGCTTCAAGTAGGGTTCGGGTTTTGAATTTACAATTTCTTACCATGTATCATCCTTAATAATCAAGGCATCCATATATTATAGTTATATGTCCACTGTTGACTCCTACAATGCAGATCATAACAGTAACACCTTTATGTTTTTGAGTTATCTAATCATTGAATCTTGAGGAACAATTTCCATAAAAGGATTTTTATCACAGCCTTGCAGAACATAAAGTATAATAACTAAGTCATACTCTGTACATAGTTCTCATAAAATACTCCTAGACAAGTTCCAAATACATTAACACCTTTTAGTTACACTGGCCTGATCCGGAATGGGCGCGGCAAAGCCGCGCCGATTTTCTAGTTCCTCTCTTAATCCGCTAATCCCGAGCTGCAGTCCAATGGCTCCCGCGCTGCTGCATCTTGCGCTCGCGCCATGGAGGCCGAGAGCCCGCGGCGGCGCCATGGAGGATGTGAGCACGAGCGGCCGCGTCCCCCCACTGAGCGCGCAGGCCATGGAGGGTGTGTGCGCTGGCGGCTACGTCCCGGAGGCCGCGAACCCCAATCGACCTGCACGCCATGGAGACAGCGAGCCAGGCTGCAGCGCCATGGAGGCTCGCGCTCTCGGCAATCCACGCCCCCGACGGTCTGAGCCTTTTACCTGTGTGCCCTTATAAATAAATGGACGATCCGTGGTGCCCCTGAAAAGTTCATTCTCTCCTCTGGCTCCAACACCAAGTCGATTTTAACCCCTGTGCCCTTCCGTCCACTTTTCCCTCTAACGCTGTGAAACGCCGCTGACAAAAGACTTGAATGCCCCTCTGTGCGCTGGTGGTTGGCTTGTTCCCCTGTGCCCTTTAGTGCTGCTCGGTGCGCTGGGATTTTGGCGCCAAAGGCAGGGTGGTTGGCGCCAGAAGGTGAGGGTGTTGGCACCAAAATCCCTTATATAAGGCGCCCACACACAGACCTGCTCTTATCTCTCTCTTCTCTCCTTCTTCCTCTCCAGTGCAGCAGCCATGGCGGCAGCTCAACCAAGACGGGTACTTTGCCCCAACTGCCATGTTCTTGCCAACCGTTTCGTTGCAAGGTTTGGACAAGGTTGTGCAGGGGTGATTGGGGACTCAACTGATTGTGCATAACTAGCACTACCAAAGGCCCAGCTAGGAATATGAGGAGGGGCAGTCTTCGGGTTGTGATAGGAAACAGTCAACATGCAACGTTTACAGACCTTATGTTTTGCATACATCTCAATCAAGTCTTGGTCATTGCACACTGGGATGTGAGCCTTACTATCCTTGCAAAAATAAAACATCCTGACAATATCACCATACGTTGGTGGACAAGTTTCTGTAATCTCTCCAACAACATCTGCATAGTTTGATCTGTCCCCATCCACAACCTTTTCCAACTCATACCAAGGCCCACGAGAGTTGTGTGTAACAATCCTAATTTCTAGTGTGTAGGCACTGTCATCGTCCATCCTACAGATGAACAAGAGGACGCAATCAATACTACGGAAGCAGGGGAGTAAATAGCAACAAATCAATCGAAGAACATCCCAACCATTCAAACAAATCTACACTCGGGCAACCAACACAGGGCAAGCAAGACTCACCCGACTGGATCGGGCCGCGCAGCGCCGCCCTTGTTCTCCGCCATGCGTCCCAGCTCCTAGGCCATCCAGCTCAGCTCGGGATCTTGCTCTTGGACCCCGCCGCCACCAGTCGCCGCCAGGACCGCCTCCGTCGCCTCCGCCGCCGCCAAGACCACCGCTAGGGTTAGGGAGGGAGAGTGGGAGAGAGAGAGAGAGAGAAATGTGAGTGAGAGAAAGGAGGGGAGGAGACGGGAGCCGGACGGCTCGACTTGGCCACACTAGCCAAGGGCAGGATAGACATTTCCGCACCCCGGTCCCACCTGTCAGGACAGCTTAACGTCGGAAATCAAACAGAAGGTGGACGGAAGGGCACAGGGGTTAAAATCAACTTGGTGTTGGAGCCAGAGGAGAGAATGAACTTTTCAGGGGCATCACAGACCGGAGCATTATTTATAAGGGCACTGTTGGTATTTGTTAAGTGCAACTAAAATAAGAAGGATTCCGCAAGCGCACGAGAACATACCATTGCGGCATTTTACCGGGAGTATCCGGGTATCGTTATTTATATTTTACCACGGGGAAGCAAGGGTTAAAGAATCGATAACTCACCATCATGCATCTACTAACTTAGTAAACCAACTAGACTAAAGCGGGGAGTAAATGATATATGATAGGATATAAGAATAAAAGCACACACGAGAATTCTATATATATATAAGTATCTAGCTAGAGTGAGAGAACAACGGGAGAGATCAAGGTTCTAAATACTTCTCTAATACTGCAGGTTCTATGATAACGAGGGAATGGTTAGATATAGCGATCACACAATAGCACTTTGGAGCAACAGTACCTTTCCGACTCTCGAAGAAGACAGGGTAAAGAGTAGTCGGGGAAGGCTGCCAAAAGCTCTACGAAACACCAACCCGACGTGGTGGAATACAAAGGCAGACAGTGTCACCTGCAGGGCTACCACAACTATCCGTGGGATTGGGCGCAACCTCAGGTAACCTATAGTCTAGACACCATGCCTATACTATCGATTACTACTCTAGCTATGCGCAATAACTAGAGCACTCAATACGAGCAAAGATCCCATGCTAAGATGCAACAACTATACTAAGCAAACATATGAAAGGCATAAAGTAGATAGAGAAGAATAAATATATTAAAGCATAAGTCTTGTAAAGAATAGATACAAAGGCATACCAAATCTCTGAAGACTTCTCCGAGCCGGATGCGCAGCTCCGCTCTCCCTAACTCTCATCTAGATCTAATCTACTACATTGGAATATCTAGCTCTAATTCTCTAGAGAAGAAAGTCATCCATTCAAGGGACGCCTCTACAACTCGATCCCGGCGGGAGATAATGAATTAGGGTTTTAGGGATGCCTCCTCCCGGGGGCCGGGGCCTGTTTATATAGCCCTCTAGGATGCACCATAGCCCTCGGATCAAACCGACCTAAACGGACGATTATTATTCATCCTCAAAGGCGGTGGAACGAGGATCCCGCGAGGCGCGACGATTGGCGAGATGGCGGTCGGCCGCCCAAGGAGTCGGCCGACTCTCCACCGAGCCCGTTCGGGCTCCGTTTGGTCCCGAGCATTCTCGAACCTTCTAGATTACGGAATTTTCACCGGTTCCGATTATCTCTATGTAAACGACATGTGGGCCTTCCTTGGGTATTTTCAGTGACACCTGAGAAACAGACATTCACCAAAACTCGTGGAATTACGTCGGTATAACCCCTATATCAAGTTGGTGAACATATTTTAGTCCTTTCTCATGTTTAGTTGACGGTAAAAATTGACACTTAACGACCGTCAACAGGCACACAGGTAAAAGGCTCCAACGGTCTCCATGCCCCGCCGAGCTGCAACCCTACACGGCGAGGCGCGCTCCCGGTGCTAGCCCTGGCGAACTGCGCCCCCGGCGGCCACGCCCCTGGCCGACGGCGCCCTCGACCAGTCATGCCCGTGTGCGCTCTCTCCTCTCTGTGCCTGGGCAGAATTTGTCATTTGTGTACCATGGACCCCACATGTGGCAGGTGAAGCTGGAGAAAGGTACTATTTTCAGCTCTCTCCCACTCCATTGCTCTCTGAGAGGGGGAAGAAAATAGATTCATGCATGAATCTGTTTTAGAAAAAGGTGTTTGCCCTCCCAAACAGGCCCTAAATAAAGGCAGTCTGAGAGACTGAGACTGATTAATAACATTATTAGGCTGAGGAAGCTTCGGCAGCGAGGGCCGCGGCTCTGGCCTTGAGCTTCTTGGTGATGCCGGCGAAGTAGGTGCCCTGGTGTCTGGCGATGGTGAGCTCCGCTTCGGTGGGCATCCTGCTGCCATCGGCACCGGCGAAGGTCCCGGCACCGTAGGGGCTGCCACCGGTGACCTCGTCGACGCCGGGCGTGCCAGCGCCGAAGGTGTAGCCCAGGGGCACAAAGATCATGCCGTGGTGGGTGAACTTGCGTGACGGCGGTGAGCGCGGTGGTCTCCATCCCTCCACCCGGCGTGCTAGTGGCGACGAACACGCCCGCGGGCGCGGGCTTCCCCGCCAGCGCCTGCTGCTGCGACAGCTCCTCCTCTGGTAACGTTTCCGCCACGCGCCACACCGTGGCCTCCACGCCGGTCACCGTGTCCACGCCTTTCTTGATCTCCTCTGCTAGCGCCGCCACGATGGTGAATGGTGATGCATGGGCATATATAGCGTTGTCAAGCATACTGTGATCGATCGGTGATGTGCATGGAGCTAGCAGTAGCAGATGAAATGGATTTGATCGATCACATCAACTCTGCAGTAATATAGCGAGCATATCGAATTGCAGGTTGCTTACACAATGTAGATCTTGGTGGCCATTGCTCTGCGAATGCTTAACTTGTGATGTTTTGAACACAGGACAGGAGCTTTGATCCTCTGCTTTGAGCTGAGCTGGAAGGAACTTTTCTGTTCTTGCTCACTGCTCTGCTCTGCTCTGTTAGTTGTTGTTGTGCTCTGTTCTGCTCTCATACGGTGATGACTATTTATAGGGGGCAGCCGGAGGGAGGAGAAATTGTTTGACTAGGATTGGACCACGCCCACTATGGTCAATGGCTACCTGCCGTGCCATCTCTGTTGTCTGAGTTTTTTTTTTTTTTTTTTTTTTTTTGAGAAATACTCTGTTGTCTGAGTTGTTAGCCGTCGGAGGCTTAGATAGTTTGATTTGGTTTGCCGCGATAAATCCAACCAAAGCTAATAAGTAAGGAAAACGCGCCAGACGCTATCATGGCGTCATCCTGACCTGACGTCGAGTCCGGCTGCCTCGTTTTGTGCGGTAGGTGATGGAAATGGTAAGCTCAAGCACAGGCAGAGCTCAGTTGTGGCCAAACTGGGCTCCGGCCCCCCCCATCCAAAGCGAGATTAACAAGTCCTCTTCAGCCCACGCCTTGAATGGAACATGTGAAAGGAAGTAGCAGTCCACGCTCAACGGGCGGACGGCTGATGCAATGGATTCTGCCCCTAATTAACCACGGCGCTGGTGCATAGTCACAGGCGGAGCTCAGTAGTATACATGGTTTATTTCTGATTTTAATTATATTTTACTTGTGTTTTGTCAAGTTGGCCCCTCCTTGATTTTGCGTCGTGCTCAAGGAACAAAGTGTGAGGGTGAGGCGAAATGACGGCAGTCGGAGCGTGGGGCGGTGAACCCTCCTTCCGGCGGCCTAGAGTAGGTGCCGGTGGCGACCGTGTAAACTTGGGCGGGTAAGTGCAAGACTGCAAGCATAGCCACCACTCAAAAAAAAAAAAAAAAGGCCACCTTGGCGCTTTTCAGTAAAGAGAAGGAAGAAGCTTCACAGTACCGAGATTCTGGCTAACAACTAAAGCAACCTAGGACAACCCTAAAAAACAACTAACAAAATGAATATAAGAAGCGTCGTCACTCTTGACTTGGTCATTTAAAATTTATTCTCGTCTTAACAAATGCATTTACAGAAACCTTTACATAACCAATTTCACATATAACGAAGGATGAGAGATTTTCTTTTCTGATGGCTTCCCAAGTTCCTATAATCCTATGTAATAAGATGAGTACAAATACCATCATTGTTCAGAGCTGAACAAGATCATCGGGGATACCTTGCTGACAATAACATTTCTTCTTCCATAGTATATTGTCTACTTGGATCCTTGGCAACCTGTACTGTTGATATGTCCTCCAACACTGCTTCATTCTCATAGCCAATTCTCTGTGGCGTTGAATAGCAAGGTGCCTGCTTCTTGGCGAGTAAATTTTCAAGTGTTATCTCTACTTCCCTCATCGTAGGCCGATCTTCTCCCTTGAGTTTAGTGCACCTTTCTGCTAGGGTGGCTACTTCTTGAACTTCATTAGCATCCTCCTCCATGACCTGATGATCTATTATGTCGCCTAGTTTGCCTTTTGCAAGTAGCTCGACGAAATGCGACACAAGTCCTTCGCCATCACCAGACCGATAGAGGTATGGTTTCTTTCTAGTAAGTAGTTCTACAAGAAGAACACCAAAACTAAAAACATCACTTTTGTCCGTTAGTCGGCCTGTATAATAGTACATGGGATCCAAGTAACCGATTGTTCCTTGAACTGCTGTAGTAACTCCTGTACGATCAATGGGGATGTATCTAGAAGCTCCAAAATCTGATACCTTCACGGTTAGACTAACATCAAGAAGTATGTTGGAGGACTTTATATCTCTGTGAAATATTGGCATTGAGGCTGCTGAGTGCAGATAGGATAGTGCTCTTGCAACTTCCATTGCAATCCTTATACGGTCAACCCATGATAGTGATTGTGGTCCTTCAACATGAAGATGATGATAAAGAGTTCCATTTGAAATGAATTCATAAACTAGCAGTGGAACTTCTGTTTCAAGGCAACATCCTAAGAGCTTCACCACATTTCTATGGTTTACTTGAGAAAGAACTGCGACTTCATTTATGAATTCATCGATTTCTCTTTGGACAACAATCTTTGCCTTTTTGATAGCCACAACATGTAGATCCAAAATTCCTTTAAACACAACACCATGCCCTCCACCCCCAACCACACGAGCTTTATCAAAATTGTCCGTAGCCTTCTCTAGCTCTCTTAAGGTTATTATCATCCTTTCACCGATGTCTACCTTGCGTGATATCAATTGTTGCAATAGCAACCCATGATTTTGTTTGAAGAATTTCTGTTTCATCCTTTTCACCTTACGATGTTTGAATTTACGCATTATGATTGGACCACCAAATGCAAGAAGCAAAAGACCTATGCCACCACCGACTCCTAGCCCGACACCTAAGCCTGACAACATATATATGACAAGTCACTTTCATGTGTTCATAGGAACCAGTGATGTTCAAGTGCGAAAGCATATGTGCATAATAGCTTCTCACCTGTGGAGGAATTCTTGATGGCAATACACCCTCCTTCTTCTAAAGGATTTCCGTATGTTCCATTAGGACACTGGCACTGGAAAGTCCCCGGGAAATTTAGGCAAACTCCATGGCATGAGTGTGACTCAGGGCCATCACACTCATTTATGTCTACAAGAAAAACATACAGGAGTTACATAACTACAAATAAGATTAGATAGATATAAGTATGGTAGATATCTTTAGTTGATGATTCAGACGTAAGTTGTACTTATCGTCTGGTTTACAATTTGGTACCTTTGCATCCATTTGGGATCGAAGCATTGCCAGTATAGCCAGCTGGGCACAGACAAATATAGCTTCCTTGTGTATTTGTGCAGTGTCCATAACAAGGATAAACGTCTTGATAACTGCATTCGTCAATATCTGGAAAGACACAAAGTCATTGATTCAGAACCAGATCGACTAATAAGTTTGCATAATCATGTGGCACACTGATAATACCTTGGCATCCTTTCGGGATGTAAGGATTTCCTTGATAACCATCATAACAGTAACACTGGTACCCAACTTTATCAGTATTAGACTGCACATCTCGGCAACCAGCACTGTAACTTTGACAAGGATCCAAGGTAGTACTATTATTGTAATAAGCGTAGTATTCTGCTTCGTAACAAGTCGAGTTACCCTTCGCCCATCCTAGTGTGGCCGGGAGCGCTTCAGGGTAGTTGTCATATATAGTCATGTCCTTGTTATAACTAAAACCACGGTCAACTAAGTAGACAGCAGCCGGAAGAGAATAGGCTGACCCATTAAGCCTAGAACAATGTTTACCTCACAGCAGCCAATGCCTGTGCAGGCACTCCCTGTCTCCACAACTATCCGTCCGCTTGCATCAAGCGGGCAGATAGTAGTGCAAGATCCGATCAAGCTGTTACCCTCGCCGCCCCGAAGATCAACCTGAGCGCCACAGCCCACCAGCGCCAGGCGATTTATTTCCTCCACCAGGAAGTAGGGACTGCCTTGTGGAAGGCCTCGCCCCCATGTCCCGTTTGCTGTGCTGCGCCCTTGATCAACCGTGTATAACAAGCGGCTGCTGTTAATGCGTACCGTGTTGGTGGGAATGGAGATCTCGAGCACTTGCACGGTGCCGTCGCCGAGGAACAGCTTGGGTGGCCGGGACGAGCGATCGCAGGTGAGGTTGAAGCCTTCGTGGTAGCAGTCAGGCTCCATGCCGAATGGGTACGGCACGCTGATGTTGCCGCAGCTCCTGCTGCAGCTACTCCCCGGCCCTGTGGCTACTTCAGCTGCTACTGCGGCGCCCAACCCCAAAGGCAGCAACAAGAGCAACCGCATCGATACTACAGCAGCTACCGATGCAACAATTCCCATACTTTCTACTATGCTTTCTTCTGCTTCTCTCCTTCTCCTCCTTATTCTCTCCTTCTCCATGTGTATGTGCTATAATATGCAAGGAACACGCAGGTCACTACTGATTCACTATAGGTACGGTTCAGCTGGGACTGGGTCGCACTAGTACACGTACGCATGTTGCCGGCCTCATTATACAACTCAGCGAAATTGGGGTGTTGACTGTTCTGCTTGCGGTGATCTCTGGAGAGTTTTTTTTCTTTCTTTCTTTCTTTTTTTTTTCAAGACCGAAGATATATCCCGTTTTTCATTAAGCAGAAGAAAGTGGCCAATAGACCTAAACATAGTTGATACAAGAGGAGTCGCGGGTAATTTATGGATTATCAACGAAAACCCCAACACAAACATAAAGCAAGAAACACGAGGAGGGGAACCCTCCACCTAACAACCCAGCAAGCTAAACCTAATACAATAACTCAACACCTAAGTAGCCAATAGCGTGCGGAGCCGCAAAGACAACGACACGGCGGCAAAGCATCCGCCCGAACTCCTGACGGCCAAGCATCTGTCCCCACCTCAGTGACCTCAATGACCAACTCCGCCGGAGACGCGTCGTCGGTGGCAAAGCAACCCGCTCCTCCGAGTCACAAGGGCCAAAGCCCCCCGGACCACGGGCGAGGAGGATACACACCTCGGCGGCAAAGCATCCGCCAGAAACACCATGGTGTCAAAACATCCACTGAAAAGACTACTGCAACTACAACGGGCACTAGCTGGCATACCTAGGTGAAGAACGTGAAGCACAAATAGGCGCAGCACGACGACCAAACGCGGGAGAAGCGGCAGACAACAGGCGATTCTTCAACATGGCATGGACTTCAAAGACAACGCCTTCAAGAAGGACTACAACGCTGTAGCGCCGCCGCTGCCTGCCCAACCGGGCTAGGTTTTCACTTTGAAGATCCACGCAGACTGCCAACCTCCCAAACGAAGAGCAGATCGGTGCAAGGAGCGGCGTACACCACCAGCCCTGCCACCATGGTAGAGCTCAAGGGCCACACATCACCGCAGGTCCTGCCACCATGGCAACACCGAAGCACCACCAACGCCAAGCTCCACTTCGAGGGGGGGTGCAAACAGCTCCCGGCAGAACGTTGCCGTCGGGCAGCCGTCGCCGGAAGTCAGGCCACCGCAGGGGGTGGGGGTGTCGGCCTCCCAGGACCAAAGCCCACCAGGGGCCAGATCCCGTCAGCAAGGACCCGGTCCGGCCCCAACCCCAGCCACCACGCGGGGGGGAGAACGCCGGCCACCTCGATCCGGGGCCAGGGAACCCAGATCCGCCGCCCCCAGGCCGCCAACGACCCCAAGGTCGGAGAAGATGGCCGCCAGGGGGTGGGAGGAGGTTGCAAACGCCCGGGCCCGGAACCGCGGTCCACAGGCCGGCCATGGCCGTTGGCTGCCCCGATGGTCAGAGAAGACGGCCACAGGAGGGGCAGCACGCCGGCCCCCGCCCAATCCGTGGCCAGGAGGCCCAGATCCGCCGCCCAATGCGGCCACAGGCCAGCCACGGCCGCCAAGGACGGCCATCCGCCACCGTGGGAGGGGGCAGGCCACCGCCAGGGGCCAGATCCGGACCACCAGGGGCCGGATCCGGCTGGTCACCGCTGCAGGTCGCCAAGGACGCCGGTGAGGAGGGTGGAGGGTGGAGGGAGGAGCTGAGGTGCGGACGGGCCCTGTTTTTGGGGCGCCGCCGCCGCCGTCACGACGGGGGGGGGGCTCGATGGCGGCTAGCGGCGCTGCCCGAGTCGCCTCTCACGAGAGCGCGCGGGCGTTAGGGCTGTCGTGTGAAATGAGAGAAGTAGACGGCCACAGAAGTTTAATTCACCCTACTGCACCTCTGGAGACTTCCATATGAATACAGTGATAGACTGATTTGTGTTTTGTGGTTCTACGATCTTTTAGTTCACCTTCTTCCATACATATTTAGGCCCCTAATACACGCGTTGACCCGACCTATGCTGCTGGTCACAGCTAACGCCTAACTGATTGTTACGTGTTATGTGTTGCATTTGTATCGTAGTGGAGCGAGTTGATGAAGTGTGTATTATAATTTGCAAAGTAGAAATATAGAATGATGATTTATGTAATCAATTTCCATCCCTCACTATATGAATTTGGGATATTCTTATATGTGAACTTTGAAAAGTACTGGAATGTCAAATTCCAAGCCAAATAGTCCAATCTATTATGTGTAGATTTCAGTTTCCCAAATGAGAAGATCCAAACGGCCCCTAAGACTAATTGGCCACCTGCATACTTCTTTTTTCCCAAGGAGACTACAAGACTTGGTCATCTGCCTAACTCATTGGGCTTCGATTAGTCTATGCATAGCTGAATCGACTTGGACTTGCTCCGATTTTAACTTTCCGTTTTTGAGTGGTGTAAATTGATTGGACGTTTTTTTTTTGACAAGGAACATCAAATTTATTAATTGCAGCAAACAGCTGCTATACGGGAGATGGACTCCCCTGGTACAAAGTTCAGCACCTCCATAAGAGGGCAACTGGTTACATGCTTGTCATTTTTACAAATAATCTCTCCATTTACATCAGAGACTAAGGCTCTTTGAAAAGCTTGAGTTGCTAAAATATGTGCTGTCACATTATCTTCTCTACTTATCTTTAAGACTTTCCATTTGCAGCCTTGGACAGCTTTAAGAAACCTGTGAGCAGCGGGTCTAATGCTCCAATGAGGAGGCTCTTCAATTCTTGCGTCATTGAAATAGTTTGCCAGGATCTGGTTGTCTGTGATAAAGGAAGCCTCTTTGTTTCCTAGAAGAGCATTGATGCTTGCCGCAAGTGCCATGGCTGAAGCCTCAGCCTGCAGCACTGAGTTTGCTTGACCTGTGGTTGCCTTAATGAAGCACTTGAGGTTTCTGCTGGAGTCAAGGAGAAAGACTCCTAGTCCAGCAGGTCTTACATCATTTGAGATGTTGTCAGGCTTGGTTACCACCGCGGACCTGCAATTAAACAAAGAAAGGTGCCAGGAGAGGCATCAGGTTGCAGCGGCCCTGAAAGAGGCCTTGGCTGCCTGTTTGCTCCAACATCAACAATTGTAGTCGATTTTTCCTCCAGTACAGAA
Source organism: Themeda triandra (assembly GCA_018135685.1). Taxonomy (NCBI): domain Eukaryota; kingdom Viridiplantae; phylum Streptophyta; class Magnoliopsida; order Poales; family Poaceae; genus Themeda; species Themeda triandra. The sequence goes on along the minus strand of JAENPR010001325.1, from coordinate 60,052 downwards.
ACTTCCATGTCCGCGTCCACTGCATGATGAACCTGCAAAACCGACCATTTCTTTTTTTTTGGAAGCGTAGATCGTTTCTTGCTCGCCATAGATACCAGAGTGTAATCATAATTCTATGAAATTGATAATCTGTAGTGTTAGGATTTATAATGGCGGCTAGAATATTTTGTTCCCCATCTTGTTCAAGAGGTAGCAAAGATGTAAGTAGGGGAGTTTCAGAAGAAAACCAGACAGCTCTTGCAAATTCACAGTGGAAGAACAGATGAGCATCATTTTCAAGATTGTTGCACCTGTCACAATTTATATTAATTCTTGTAGATAAGTTGCCTGCACGAGCACCTGTAGCAATTGCCCTCCTGATAATTCTCCAAACAAAGGTTTTAATATTAGGAGGCAAGAGTTTATGCTTCCAAGCTCTTTTTAGAATAGCCATTGCTGGATCAGTAATAGCTCTAGAGCCTTGGTTGGGAAGCTGAACCTGCATTTGTGAGTTGAGAAAATTGAAAGCTTCTTTGGCGGTGCATCCTCCCTTAGCTGAAGGTTTCCATGTGATGACATCTGGATCAGAAGAATGGACTATTTGGGTGTTGATGATTTTGGAGGCAGCATGAGAATCAAAAATCTGGGAAATGAAGTTGAAATCCCAGTGATGGGTGTTGCTATCCCAGAGTTCTGAAATATTATTTGGTAAGTTAGGAACAGTTACTGGTAGTTTTAAGTGTCTGTGAATTTGCTACCAAATAGGACACCAAGTGGTCCAAATGTTTGATTGGCCGTTGTGGATCTGGACAATGCAATTATCAACAAGGATTTTCTTAACTTGCAGAATCGATGACCAAAAGGCAGATTTGGAGGGAGTGTTCTTTGCCTGCCAAAAGCTTTTGTTGTGAAAGTATTTAGCTTTTAGAATTGCTGTGAGAAAAGGATTTTTACCTGTGGCGATGTTCCAAGCAGCATGTACAATGAGGCTCCTGTTTACAGTGAGAAGATCTCTTACTCCTAAGCCACCTTCTTTCTTCGGCCTGCATATATCTGCCCAGGACCTGAAATGAAAGGAAGAAGTAGAATTGTCCTCTTTTACTCCGGCCCACCAAAAATTGCTGATAATTGATGTAATTTTGGAGATGAAGGTTTTGGAGAAAAGGATGGTGGACATGTAATATATTGGGATAGAAGCAAGGACAGAGTTGATGTAGACAAGGCGGCCAGCATGGTTGAGCTTGTTGGCTTTGATAGTGGTAAGTTTGGCTCTGAACTTCTGGAGGATGAAATTGTAAGCTTTAGTTCTGTCATTGTGGTTGAAAATTAGAGGATGGCCTAAATAAATGGAATTTGGAGCCATGTCAGGAACTGGGAAAATAGACTTGACCACCTCTCTGCTTTGGGCATCAACACACTTGCTAAAGGTGATAGCGGACTTGGAGAAATTAGGAATTTGGCCAGATGCAGCACAGAAAGATTGAAGAATTGAATTTATTTTGGTAGCCTCATCATGAGTAGCTTGACCACAAATGATTAGATCATCTGCAAAAAGAAGAGCATGTATGTTTGGGCTATTCGGGCCTAAAGTGATCCCTGCAATGTTATGATTGCTAGAATGGCGCTGCAAGCAAACAGAGAGCTCATTGATGGCAATAATGAATAAATAAGGAGAGAGAGGGCAACCTTGCCTGATACCTCTTTGAGGGTAGAAGACTGGACCAGGCTCACCATTTATTAAGACAGAAAGGTTAGTGGTGGAGATACAATTGTAGATCAGATTTATGAAATGGTCATTAAAACCCTGTCTTTTAAGAGCATGTATAATGAAATTCCATTCAATCCTGTCAAAAGCTTTAGCATGATCTAGTTTGAGAAAAAAAGCTTTTTGTTTCCAAGAATTAAGATTAAAACTGTGGATAATCTCCTGAGCAATGATAATATTGGAAGCAATGTGTCTACCCTTAACAAAAGCAGATTGAGAAGGATGAATGATATGGGGCAAATGATGTTTCATTCTTTCAGATAAAGATTTTGCAGTAATTTTGTAAATAACGTTGCAGAGACTTATTGGCCTATAATCTTTAGGAGTGACAGGGGCATTTATTTTTGGAATCAAAGTGATGTAAGTTTTATTGATTTCAGGAGGGATTTCAGCATTTTGATAGAAATATGTAACCAAATTAAGAACATCCTTACCAACCCACTGCCATGCCGATTTGTAAAAGCCTGCACTTAAACCATCAGGGCCTGGAGCTGCATTACTTCTCATGTTCTTGACGATACTGTGTAATTCCTGCAAATCAGGTATAGATGTAGTGTATTCATCCTCACCTATGACATCAGCTGCCCCCATCTCTTGACTCCATTCCTGCATTATGTTTCTTGTGGCTTCATCATTATTTGACCTAAAAATTGTCTTAAAATATTCGTTAGCTGTCTGAGCTAGCTGATCATGGGTCGTGGAGAAAGTACCATCAGGATTTTAGAAATGAGTGATGGTATTTCTTCTGGCCCTCTTTATTATGGCCTGGTGAAAGAAACTGGTATTCCTGTCTCCCTTTGCATACCAGTTCTTTTTGTATCGCTGCTTGTGGTAAGCTTCATCCTTGGCCAAGATTATTTGGTATTGGTATTGAAGATCTTTCTGTAGGCCAATATTTTGCTGGTGGGGAGGGCGCATCTGAAGTTGCTGGATTTGATCCTCAATTCTTTGCAATTGATCGTAGGTTTTGGGTTTGGTTTTGCGCCATCTCTGAAGGTCCTTAGCTAGATAAAGGGTTTTCTGGTGGAAAGGTCTGTTGTGGGATTTAGCCCAACTTTGCTTAGCAATTTTATCATAGTCCTTCTCCAGCAACCACCAGTTTTCAAACCTGAAAGAGGTATTCTTCCTGCGACGATTTGAGTTAAGCACAGCAAGGATAGGAGCATGATCACCTTTCAAAATTGGTAAATTATAAACCATCGTGTTAGGAAACATAGAGCACCATTCGGAATTGGCAAGAAATCTATCCAATCTCTCATAAGTAGGAATGCTATTAAATCTTTTATTAGACCAAGTGTAAGCAGGACCATTGAAACCGAGATAAAAAAAAAAAACCACAATCCTTAACTAAACAACAAAAATCGGAGATTCTACGTTCATTAGCAAGTCTAAGACCGACTTTTTCTCTTACATGCATAATATTATTAAGATCCCCCATACAGATGAACGGTAAGTTTGGATAAGAAGCAACAAAATTTCGAACTTGACCCCATATGACAGCAGTTTGGGAGTGATGGGGGTCACCATACATACACACAAGACCAAACTTTTTCTGAATAAGCTTATTTGTACACAAGACAAAGAAGAAGTTTTGACTAGACTCTAAGACATCTAAAGCAACATCACTGCGCGACAACAGCCAGAGGCCTCCTGACTGACCACTAGCAGGAACTATATGCACATCATGAACATTGAAACGATTAATAATGTCAGATTTAGAGAATCTGGAATTACGAGTTTCAGAAACAAAAATTACCTGAGCATTGGTCGAGTTAATTAATCGTGCAAGATGCATCATCTTCTGACTACCGAGACTCCCGCCTGAGCCCTGGCAGCTCCAAGCGAGAAGGCTCATGGCGCTCTTGGCGCCTTGAGGACTGCCAGAGCCCCTGAAGCTTGAGGTAGATGAATGGCAAACATCTTCAGCATGAGGTGGTGGGTCTGGTGGATTAGGGGGTGCTGGAGGATGACTACCGTCATGGGTAAAATCAGCACTCATGATGGAGAGGAAGGGAAGCTTAGGCAAGTAGAGTGAAAGAGCAATGATAGCATAAATCATGAAGAGATAAAGAGAAGTAAACAAGAGCACGAGCACGGAATAGACCAACTCAGAGGAAAAGCAGAGGAAAGAAGCTGTAGATAGTAGTGGCAGCAAGTTGCAGCCTGCAGATGGGTAGCAGCCCGAGCCTGATACTCGTACAACAGGGTCGACGCGAGTGACACGATGCCGGCAAGAGAGGAGGAACAACCTTAGCACGCACTGAACAGCTAACCAAAGAGCAGGGAATACGAATCAAGGAACAAACAGAGAAGGAACAACACAGGGGAACTCCTGCAAACAGTAAGCAATTTCAATCGATTCAAGAGCAGGAGATAATCTCTAGCAAAACAGGTCACATGGATCAATAGATCAGATGAGAAATCACAGATTTGGAAACAAATTGGAGATAGATATGAACACAGATTGGAGATCGAAGGGGGAGTAAGACAGCTACAGTAGCACGCGCTACAGAGCCAAAGGAGCCGGCATCCGCCCAAATACTGGGAAATCGATCGATGGGGATGATGGAACGGGACAGCAGGAGGGGCTTGGTGGAGTGGAGATGGAACGAGAAGCGGAGGATTGAGGCCGGCCGCCGGCGAGACGACGTGGGCACCTGTACGCGAGGAGGAAGGGGGTCAAGATGCAGTTGTATAGTTTTGTAAGGCATTTGCAGACTCTACCATAGAGTCTAAGAGTATTTATTACCCCCGCTATTTATTGTGTTTTTCTTGATGTGGCGGTATATTTATTGAAGAGAGAGCGAGAAAAACCAAGACTTCAAAGCTTTATTTAGACTCTAATTCCACAATCTTCGGCGTAAATATACCGCCACATCAAGAAAATACAATAAATAAGAGGGTAATAATAAATAGTGCTTGCACTCTACGATAGCTTGTATTGGGACTGTCCTAATAGCAATTCCAGCAATTGATTGGACGTTGGGCATCTCTATCTCTACACCGGAGAAGCTTCCAAGGGAATCGTTCACAGGGCTGAACGAAATCTTCTCCCGTGGCATTCATTTGTCCATCTTTAAACTGATGAAGAAGGGAAAGGAAAATGCGCTCATTGGCATTGTGGCTGCACGTATACCTCAGTGGAACGCCTATAAAATATGGTCTTCTATTGGCACAATAAATTGGTTGTAGTCGAGTTGAGATTCAATTAGACTATATGGAGGTTGTCAATACGATGGACGATGGAGGTTTCTCTGCCACAGCTGCAACGGCAATCTATGATGAATGCGCCCAATATTAAAAGAAATTTGCGGCAATCTATGATGAATGCGCCCAATATTAGAAGGAATTTGCGACAATCTCAATTAGACATTGTAATAGAAGTTATAATTCAGTGGCCCATGAATTAGTTAGGCAAGCTTTGCTAGAGAAAAGCACTTGGGTAGATGATCCTCCTTTATTTATCCTTCACCTTCTTATAAACGATGTATCTATCTTTGTGAATTAATAAAGCTTGCTTAAAGTTTAAAAAAATATTAGCCTAATTCTCTATCACCTTCTTGCACCACGTCATCCGCCAGGCCCACTGCTGTCCCACTACCATCTTATGAAGCCACGTTAAGCAAAGTCATTATATGTGTTCCTTGCACTTCACCTTCTCCACGTTCAATGCAAATCTCTCGACAACGCGCGAGACTTCGTCCCCTAATTCTTAATGGTTAAGGTTCTAGCCCATTTATATTCCTCATCATACACGCGCGGGTATCCTCCTGGTCTACTAAACACTGCATGAAGAATGACACTTGTCAAGACCATTTTGTCGGTCATTCCCGTTCACTCAGGGGGTGTTTGGTAACGCGACTCTGGCCGGCCTGGCCGGCTGGCCTGGCTGTGGCCGGCCACGGACAGGTTCAAATGGTGCAAGTCATCATGTTTGGTTGTAGAGCTCTGTGGAACCGAGTCCGAAGGAGAACGTGTTTGGTTGCCAGCGCAGAAGAGATACGACTACTTTGCACAGGATTATGGTAGCCTTACCACCATCCAAGTCTTCACCGGACTTTCATCGAGCTGTTGATGTGCGGCGACGGAGGGGCTACATGAGTACTGGTCAGGGACGGTAGGAGGAGGACGATGAGGAGTTCACTGGTGATGGCCGACGCGGCTAGAGGAGGACGCCAGCGCTGCCGGCGCTGCCACGACGCGCTCGCAGAGGCCCCCGCCGGTTTTGACGCCGAAGTCGAGCAACACTGCCATCATGGAGATGGGCGTGGCTGCGCGTAGAGGGTGTCGGGAGAGCCGGGCAACACTCGCCAGCTCCTCCAGCGCTGCGGCACGGGGGCTGCGTAGCCCATCCGAAGTCGGAAGACGAACACAGCGTCCGCGGCGGAGCTCGGATCGACAACTTTGGCGGAGGCGGTGGCCAAGCCTGGGTGCATGCGCGTCGACGGCGGGCGGCGTCCTTCCCCGAGGTGGAGCATGGTGGCGAGCGGGGCCAGAAGCGGCATGGCGAGCGTGAAGGAGGGGCTGACGAGGGAGGACGGTCGCGCGCTCAATCTCGCGCCGCCGCCGGTGCGCTTGATCTCGAGCTCGTCGGTGTTGTGCCTCCCGCCCTGCGCCGTGATCTGTCACGCCGCCTGGTCGGCTTCTTTTTGCGTGCGCGTGCTCGTGCTTGCCGGAGCTGGCGGCGGCGCACGCCATGGTGGGCGGCTGCTCGACGGCGAGGTGGAAGCGCCCAGGCGGCGAAGAGGCAGCGCGTCGGGGCTGGATAAGGTGGTGAGAGAAGGCTAGGAAGGTAACCCGCTCCCCGTTGGGCCACCTCCATCCCTTAATCCAGCCTGTCTCCCAAAAAACGGCCTCCCCCATCGTTTTTTCAAAGTCTAGCCCAAGCTGCTTTAAGTTTCGTGCGCACAGACTCTGAGGCATGGGCCAGGGACCCAAAACACGGCCTGTTGCAGCTGGTGGGCTCAAGCCACCCTGCTGGCCCTCTACCAGACGCCCCCTCAGTGATTGCGCTGTGCTTTTCTGCATGGGCCATTGAGTGCATAGCCAAGCTCCTAAGGGCCTTCATTTGGTGTCGCTCCGACTGGGTTTATTTCTGGAGGGCGATGGGGCAGGGGCGAACCTACGTGGAGTAGTCGGGGTCACGTGACCCCGAGGGTTTCGTACGAATCCCATTATACGTGTAACTAGCCGGAACCCGTGCGTTGCATGGGTTTTCTTTTTTTTTTATAGGAGAAAAAATGGTGGAGGGGAGAGCAACCAAACAAAAACTAACGGGTCGGTTACTGTTTATAACGGGTCTGCTACTGTTCCATTACGTATTGTACTGTTCATCAGTGGCTGTTACTGTTCATGGTTGTACTGTTCATGTGCATGTCGCGGCACTATTCATGGGACATGGCGGGATCACTGTTCATTCATCATGAACAGTGATATGAGTCACTGGCAAATCAAATTGTGCAACTATATTGTAGATAGTATGATTTTCCACCAGCCATGACCCCGGTAAAAAAAATACTTTGACCCCGGCGACCAGCAACAATTGCAGCCCAACACAGGGCAAGGCCCAAGAAGAAGGCTAAAAGGCATGTACTCACGTTCAGTAACCTGCCACACAGCCCACAGAAAACTGAAAGGTTCGACGATCCGATTCTTCTCCCATCATTGGAACTTCCGCCTTCCAAACGTCGTCGGCATGTCGGCGCTCTCGTTGCCGTTCCATGATCGCAGCCGTCGCTCGAAGTTGACGGCAACGATGTACGGGCGGACGGGCCGATGGCCAACACCGCTCTCCGATTCTACGTTCTACTCAATCCTGCTGAAGTACGGAATGCAAGCATTCTACCAAGGTAGCCAAAAATCCCTAATCCTGTCCCAAAAGTATTTTTTCTCCCCATTCTGAGATGCTTGCAGCTTTTGTTTTTATATATTTTCAGCAAAAGGCAATTTGCTTGCATTAATTCCAGCAAAGTAGATACTAGTAGTACTAGTTGTAATTAGTTAGTACGTTCACCGGGGGCGTCAGGGTTCATCTGTTTATCTTGTCAGCAAACATGTCATGTAAGTAAAAGCAATCACTAAATTAGTAACTTTTTTAATCATAATGTAGCCTGAAAACATATTTATTATTTTTAAGGATTTTTTCACGGTTTCCTGAAAATAATTTGTGAGACGGCTCAATATTAAGCCACCCCAACAAATCGATTTGTAGGGGTGGGTGGGCAGCCGCTCTCACAGAAGGCCCATTTATAAAAGCCCCCTGGGAGCTGCCCCTGCAGAGCTCAGCAGCCTTTAAAAAGCTCATTTGGTGTAGTGATTAATGTCAACTATAGTTATAGCTCCAAGTCTTCTCCGACGGTCCGATCCCAGCGATGATTTTTCCTAGATTCGCCACTGCGATGGGGTTTATTTCTGGAGGGCGATGCAAGGCATGGGAGATTGTTTTCAAACCGCGCGATCTCGTGGGTATGACTGATCTCTGGCAGACGTGGCTCGTGCTACGGGTTTCAGTGGTCTTGGCTCGATCTGCCGTGTTGATCAGGGCGGTCTTGGCAGGCCGCAGGCGCTGCCAGATGCTGATGGGCAGGCAGTGGTGGTGAGAGTTGACGCTCTTCTGCACTGACAATTGGCTCCAGGGGATGACTGTATGCTGCCTGGCTCCCGCTCTGTTTGCGGCAGTCCCAAAGAGGAGGTGTGGGTCCAAAAGAGATACTCTCTGCGTTTCAGAATAGATGATGTTATTGGATGTGTGCCGTTAAACTTTTTCAATTTTAACTCAATTTATAGAAAATACGTGCAATATTTATATTTTTATATAAATTTGTTAAAAAACTAGACTCAAAGATATTTGAAGTGACTCATATAAATTTGTTAAAAAACTAGACTCAAAAACTAGACTCAAAGATAAAATACGTCCAATGATATTAATTATGTGTTATAAATATTAATATTTTTTAATATAAATTGCTAGCGGTATAGAAATATTGACTTTTTAGAAGCGAGAATGACATCTATTTTGAAACATAGGGAATAATTATTAGGACATAGCTATTAAGACAGCCCCAAAGGTCTGACTTCTATCGCAGCCCAAAACTATTTATTACCCTCGTGTCTATACTAGCCTATCAATTTCGTAGAAACCGAACTCTCCGTCTCCTCTCACAATTTACTGTCGCGGGAACAGTAAACGTAGCACTACCCCGTGCGTCCTCCCGCGTTGCGCCGAAGCAGCCCCTCACGTCCGTCCACGCGTCCGCACTCGAAAGCTTCCACACTAATCCACATGACCACCACAACCCGTCCTAGGCCTTCCCGTATCCATTGTGCCTCCACCACAACAGCAGCAGCCGCCGCGCCGTACACGCCTTCTCGGCACCTACACCTATCGTTTCCCGACTCCTCTCCGTTGCCACGGCCACAGCGGTAGCAACAGCTCGCGCCGCCGCCCGCTACCATCGACCGATCAATCGTGGCCTCGCCACGCTCCCGCGGGCTCCCCTGTCCTGCTCGCTCCTCGCCGCGTCGTTGCTGCCACCGCACTGGCCTCCCGTGCAACCTCCGCCGTCCGCTCAGTGCAGCAACGTGACAACATCATGCCGGCACACGGCCATGTCTGCACACTCCAACGGACTTCGGCGTGCCACCGCTGCACCATGCCAGAACCACCTGGCTGCCCAGTGCCCACGCATCCAGTGCGACTTGCCGGAGAGCCATGCCTTAGCAACACCGCCGGCGGTCCGCGACCCCGCCAGCACCGCCGTTGGTGCCCTGGAGACCGCCGCCGCTCACGGTTTGCAACTTCTTTGAGGAAAGATATGAGGTAGGGTTAGGGTTGATGTGGACTAGGCGGTGGGTTTGTATACAACGATATACGAGCTGTTTAATGTAGTCCATTGGGCCTGGCTACTTGGGCCATGTATTTTAGACTTATACAATTTATTTCGGGTCATTGTAGTGCCCCGCAAGGCAAATTATTCCCCTGCCTCCACCCCACTAAGAATTTGGAGCCCGCCCTACTATCCCTACGGGAGAAAATTTGTCCCTGCCCTCATCCCACTCGCAAAGCGATATGCCTTTGCGAGAAAAATTGCAATCCTTACACGAGGACACATGACCACCTCCATTCTTCTAAGTGGCATGCTAAGACTACCCGCACTCATGGAACTCTATTTTCATCCCTCTAAAGGAATATTCCGTCCTGGTCAGCCAGATTCCTTCCTCTATCTAACTTTCTCCCGCACTCGTCAATCGTTTACAGTTTACTCAATACCAAGAAGTGGGGCCCACCTATCAATTTTTTTCTTTTTTTCCTTTTCTTCTCTCCTTTCTTTTTCCTCTCTCTTCCTTATCCATTCAACCGTGGGGCGGTGCGGGGGCTTCCGCGTGCGGCGCTCGGAAGCCGGCGTACGGGATGCGGAGCTCGGCGGCGAAACTCGCGCGGAGGTCGGCGCCGGAGCTCGCGGCGGGCCGCTCCGGTGGCCGGGCCTCGAGGGCCGGCGGTGGAGCTCCCGCGGCCGGTGGCGGAGCTCCCACGCGGCCGCGCGTCCCGGGCGGAAGGCTTGGGCCGTCGGGGTGGAGCTCCCACGCGGCGGCGCGCGTCGGGCGCCGGGCTTCCTTCTCGCCGTCGCGGCGAGGCGGAGCGAGGCACCGCGCAGCGACGGGAGATCCATCCCGCCTCTGTTCCGTGCGGCCGCCATGGAGGGGCCGGCCGCCTTGGCCACGGGTACGACGGCGCGGCTCCGGCGAGGTGCTCCGTCCATGGCTCCGAGGGGGCAGGTGCGGGGCCCCACCTTGACGAGCTCCGGGACGGCGATGCGGCGGTGCGGTGCGGCAGCGGCCTCCTCGCGGGCGGCGCGGTGGCGGCCCTTCCTCTGCTCCGGCGGCGGGCACGGGCGCGGCTTCGTCCCTCGAGCTTGGCGGCGCGGGCTTCTCCCTTCTCTCTCCTCGTCGAGCCGCCCACTTCCCCATTTCTCTCTCCGCGGGCCCGCGGCGTCCTTGCGCTCTTCACCGTACTCCGCAAACATGCGGTTTGTGCGCCGGAACGCAAGCCTTGCGTAGGCTTTGCGGTTCGCCGGCAGCTCGGGCTAGCGTAAACGCAAGCGCGTTTGCGTTGCTTTTGCCGGCCCCCGGCTCGTCTAACCAAGAGGAAGACACACAATCCCTCCACACAAGCCCAACACAATAGGAAGAGCAAGCAACATCCAACAAGCGACAATGTGTTGGTTGGTCAATATTTAATATTACACAAATTGCTAGGGTACGTAACGACGCCTCTAGTGCAATAAATCAATTTTGCAGAGACAAACTTTGTCACAACTAGCAATAATGAACACACAGGGCCCATAGCCAGGCCAATACCAATCCCCATTATATGAACATTCATGTAAAACAAATTCTACAAGCTACTAACTATGACAGAAAATGTAAGGAGGAAGTATAATGAACACTTGATAGAATAGACACGATACAACACTAAATAAAGTAAAGAAAGCAAAGAGCTAAAAAATTTAATTACATAGAAGTAAAAGCCTTCACTCAAAGCATAAGGGGCGAACTACCTAATAACTACACCACCATAGCACAAGGAACAAAACCACTCAGGTCAACAACTACAAAAGTAAAAAAAATCAACACATAGGATCAATTAGAGTAAAAAGTACCACAAGAATAGTGACCCTAACAGACTAAACTAATCTTCATGGAGCCATGATAAAACAAATCAAACATATCTCAGTGGAGCAAAAACCTATAGAAAAAATACCTATTGAATATACAATCTTAGCAAACTCTAAGAAGGGAAACTACAACCATAGCTAAATGGCCACTTGACACCATGTAGACCTTGTAGGAAAGAATGTTCTACCACTATGCAGATGAACTCAGACTAAAACAACTACATTCTTCAATCGTTTACAGTTTACTCAATACCAAGAAGTGGGGCCCACCTATCAATTTTTTTCTTTTTTTCCTTTTCTTCTCTCCTTTCTTTTTCCTCTCTCTTCCTTATCCATTCAACCGTGGGGCGGTGCGGGGGCTTCCGCGTGCGGCGCTCGGAAGCCGGCGTACGGGATGCGGAGCTCGGCGGCGAAACTCGCGCGGAGGTCGGCGCTGGAGCTCGCGGGGCAGGCTGCTCCGGTGGCTGGGCCTCGAGGGCCGGCGGTGGAGCTCCCGCGAAGCCGGTGGCGGAGCTCCCCACGCGGCCGCGCGTCAGGGCGGAGGTGCTGGGCCGTCGGGGTGGAGCTCCCCACGCGGCAGCGCGTCAGGGCGCCGGGCTTCCTTCTCGCCGTCGCGGCGAGGCGGAGCAGGGCACCGCGCAGGCGACGGGAGATCCATCCCGCCTCTGTTCCGTGCGGCCGCCATGGAGGGGCCGGCCGCCTTGGCCACGGGTACGACGGCGCGGCTCCGGCGAGGTGCTCCGTCCATGGCTCCGAGGGGGCAGGTGCGGGGCCCCACCTTGACGAGCTCCGGGACGGCGATGCGGCGGTGCGGTGCGGCAGCGGCCTCCTCGCGGGCGGCGCGGCGGCGGCCCTTCCTCTGCGGCGACGGATCTCGCGCGGCGGCGGCCCTTCCTCTGCTCCGGCGGCGGGCACGGGCGCGGCTTCGTCCCTCGAGCTTGGCGGCGCGGGCTTCTCCCTTCTCTCTCCTCGTCGAGCCGCCCACTTCCCCATTTCTCTTTTCGCGCGGGCCCGCAGCGTCCTTTGCAGTCTTCACCGTACTCCCGCAAACATGCAGTTTGTGCGCCGGAACGCAAGCCTTGCGTAGGCTTTGCAGTTCGCCGCTGCAGCCGCTGCGTAAACGCAAGCGCGTTTGCGTTGCTTTTGCCGGCCCCCGCTGCAGCTCGTCTAACCAAGAGGAAGACACACAATCCCCTCCACACAAGCCCAACACAATAGGAAGAGCAAGCAACATCCAACAAGCGACAATGTGTTGGTTGGTCAATATTTAATATTACACAAATTGCTAGGGTACGTAACGACGCCTCTAGTGCAATAAATCAATTTTGCAGAGACAAACTTTGTCACAACTAGCAATAATGAACACACAGGGCCCATAGCCAGGCCAATACCAATCCCCATTATATGAACATTCATGTAAAACAAATTCTACAAGCTACTAACTATGACGAAAAAATGTAAGGAGGAAGTATAATGAACACTTGATAGAATAGACACGATACAACAAGAAATAAAGTAAAGAAAGCAAAGAGCTAAAAAATTTAATTACATAGAAGTAAAAGCCTTCACTCAAAGCATAAGGGGCGAACTACCTAATAACTACACCACCATAGCACAAGGAACAAAACCACTCAGGTCAACAACTACAAAAGTAAAAAAATCAACACATAGGATCAATTAGAGTAAAAAGTACCACAAGAATAGTGACCCTAACAGACTAAACTAATCTTCATGGAGCCATGATAAAACAAATCAAACATATCTCAGTTGAAAGTCCCTAGTTTGGTTTTGGCTAATTGATGAAACCTAGGACTAACCTTGTTTATCTAAGTGGTTGATTTAGAGAAAGGTTGTCCTCATGATGAGCATATTGAATATGAAGCGTGACACGCGTCATGTGATCAAAGATGAAGATCAAGGCGATGCTTGGCTCCATGGACCGGTGTTGAAGGTGAAGGGTTAGTTGAGGCTTGGAGTGAAGGACCATGCGATGGTGAAGCTCGGGCAAGACTAGGCGCCGATGGACCGATGCACGGTGAAGGGCAAGTGAAGTCAAGATCGATGGATCGAGACGGTCACATGATGGTGTGAAGCGTTCATATCATTTGGAGGAACAAAATGGGCTCAAGGCAAAGGTATAACCTATAGGGCCATTTTGTTTTGCACTCAAGACACCATAGAGGGTGTGAGTGGTTTAGGTTCGATAGCCGCACTATTAAGAGGGGAAGTCTTATCGGCTATTCGACGCACGGGTGCCACTAGGTGAATTCATGAAGTGCATTGCATGTAGAGCCTAGTGAGCTAACCTAACCTTTGGGAAATGATTGTGAAAAGCTAACACACAAGCACATGGAGATGTACACTTGGTGGTGTTGGCACATTTACAAAGGTGGCGTTTGGGCGCGCCGTGGTTTGCGGGGTAGAGATGGGTTTGGGTCCCTCTCTTCCTCCCGCCGAGCTTGTGAGGCGGGATTCGGCGCTTTTGGGAAAAATGGATGCATATTTTCTATTGCGCCGGATGCAAAATTTGGTTGAAATCATGCTATCTCTCGTTGATCAAGTTGGTATACTTGTTGGATAGCATGTTGGAGAAGTTGGTGTCACGACACGGCGACAAAACGATGAAGCTGCGGGAGGCGCCGCGCGCTTGGGCGGGCGCCGGACGCGTCCGGCGCATTGTGACTTGGCGCTGTGCTAGTGGCCGACATGGTCGGAGCGGCGGACGCGCGGCGGACGCAGCGCGGACTCGGCGTGATCATGCGGTCCGGCGCTCAATGAACGACGGCGTGGTGCGCAGGGACGGGCGAGAAGCGGCGGACGCGCGCGTGTCGCGTCCGGCGCGCGCGGGACGCCGAATGAAAGTTCCGTGGCGCGGCTCGGAACCGGACGCGGAGCGCCGGACGCGATGGCGATGGCGCGCGCGGACGCCGCGCCGGACGCACACGTGGCGGGATGAGATTGAACGCGGAGCCAACGGTCGACTTGGCTCGCGCGGGAGAAGCGCCGGGACGCGTCCGGCGGTTTGCGGCCGCAGACGCGTCCGGCGCGTCGCTGGCTTCCCGAGGGGTAACGGTCACATTTGTTTGAGGGGTTATAAATAGAAGGTGGCCGGCCCTTGGGGAGGTCTCTTGGCCATTTCTCATCCCTTGTGCATTCTTTGAGCTAAGAGACTCTCTCCCACTCTTCTCCCTTGCTTGGTTGTTCATCCTAAGAGAGATTGAGTGAATCACCTAGTGCATTGCATTGCTTGAGGGCATCTAGTGGCACTTGTGGGTGGTTTCGCGGTGGATTTCTTGTTACTCTTGGAGAGTACCGCTCCTAGCCGGCTTGGAGATTGTTGGAGGCGTTGGCAAGAGAAGGTGATTGTTCTTGGCCACCTCCGGTTGCTTGTGAGAGGTTTGAGCTCACCTCGTGGGGATCACGAAGAGCATCCTAGTGGATTGCGCGTGTCGTTGAGTACCTCGCTTGAGAGTGGTGTCTTGCGGTGCCTTGCGGGCGAGCCTTGAGGAGCTAGTGACTTGAGGGTCACACCGAGGAACCATCTAGGTGTTGGTCGACACAACCGGTGACGTAGCTTGGCGGTGCCCAAGTGAACACCGGGTGAACAAAACAATTGTGTTCATCCTTGTCTCCCGGTGATTGGTTGTCATCGATTGTGTGTTGCCGATTGTGATCGATTGCTCATTCTCTTGGTGATTGGCAACCTTGACTCGACGCGTCGGTATAACAAGTCTCGTCCTCTCTTGTATTACTTTGATTACATTCTTGCAAAGTAGAATTGCTTGCGTGGTCGGTCGGGAACCACATCTTGTGTAGACTAAATCCGTGGGTAGAATTGCTTGTGTGGTCGGTCGGGAACCACTTCTTGTGTAGACTAAATCCCGTGGGTAGAACTCTTGATCACTAGTGGTAGCTTTTGTGTGTACTAGTGATCACCTACTAGAATTGCTTGGATAGGAGGCTTGCAACATCTAGTAGGCTAAGCATAACTTGCTTTCCGCCGTTTGTGTATCTAACGAAGTTTGCTTAGTGAGTTTGTAGAAATTTTTATAGGCTATTCACCCCCCCTCTAGCCATCTAGGACCTTACAAGTGGTATCGGAGCCGAGGTCACCGTTTTAGTGCAAGGCTTAACATCCTACGGTGTTAAGATGGCTCAAATTGTGTTCAACCATGTTGGGGGCAAACCGCCTATGTTTGATGGAGTTAGCTCATTTGACCATTGGAAGAGAAAGATGATCATGTATCTTGGTTCGATACAAGAGAGAGTGTTGCAAGTTACATTGCATGATTATGCCATACTTGATAATGATCATCTCACCGATGAAGACAAAGCCAACATCACATGCAATAGGATGGCTCTCAACACCCTATACAATGGCATTGATACAAAGGTGTTTGAGGGAATCAAGGATTTGGAGCTTGCAAGTGAAGTGTGGACTAGGTTGGGTGAGACCTATGAGGGCACCAAGGTTGTGAAGAGTGCCAAGCTATATGGACTCAAGAGTGAGTTCGAGAACTTCAAGAAGAAGGAGGATGAAACAATCATTGAAATGTTTCATCGTCTACAAGTGATTGTGAATGATCTCAAGAGTTTGGGGCACAAGACAAAAGATGAAGACTTTTGTCACAAGTTCTTGATTTGCTTGCCGAAGAGCTTCAAGATGTTGAAGCTAATGCTACAAAGGGATGGGCTTGAAAATAAGAAGCCAAATGATTTGCTTGGTGAAGTCTTGACATATGACAAGTTTGATCAAGATGATGAGAAGGTGGAGGAAGAGAAGAAGAAGAAGACCGTGGCATTCCAAGCCACATCCTCCAAGGGCAAAGCACCAATCTTTGAAGAAGAAGAAAACAATGAGGAAGATTGTGACTTTGAGATTGATGATGATGCACTTGCTCTTGTAGTGAAGAAGATGGGACACATGTTCATCAAGAGAAGAGGCTTCAAGAGGAACAACTTCAAGAAGCAAGAGCAACCAAGAAAGTGCTTCAATTGTGATAGCACTGAGCATCTACAAGCCGAATGCCCATATGAGAAGAAGAAGAACTACAACAAGGGCAAGTTTGAGAAGAAGAAGCATGAGGCCAAGATGACACTCAAGAAGGGCAAGAATGGTGCATTTGTGATCACTTGGGAAAGTGACAATGATGATGAAGATGAAGATTCAAGCAACAAGGCTATGGCTTCCATCGCCATCAACAAGAAGTCTTCATTATTCTCTACATCACCATCATGCTTCATGGCCAAGGAAACAAAGGTACAATATGATGATAGTGATGATGATAGTGAGATGGAATATGCTCACGATGTTGATAATGTTGATGATGATGATGATGAACCGATTAAGGATCAATTATATGACTTGATGCAAGAAACTAGAGATATAGCTATTGCCAAGGAAAAGGAGTGCAAGAAGCTTTCAATGAAAGTAGAAATACTTGAGAAAGCCCTAGGTGAGCTTATGACCACTCATGAGAGTCTAGTGGTAGACCATGAGAAGCTTGGTGATGCTCATTCTAAGCTTAAAGAAGCTCACTCACTTCTACTTGAGCAACAAGCAAAGAAAGTGGTTATTGCATCATGTGATATAGGTCTTACTTGTGACATCATTGATGAGTCATTTTATCAACCTATCATCATGACAAATGCTAACCCTTCTTGTAGCACATCATCCACCACTACCACCGACTCTATCTCTACTACTAGTGATGGCTTCACTTGTGATGCTACACTTATGGTTGAGAATGAGACTCTCAAGAAGGAGGTGGATGAGCTCACTCATGCCTTAGGCAAAGCCTATGGTGGTGAGGCCCGCTTGCTAAAGTGCTTGGGTAGCCAAAGGTTCTCTCTTAACAAAGAGGGATTGGGCTATACCCCAAAGAAGGGCAAGTCGGCCTTTGCAACTCCAAAACCTAGCTTTGTGAAGAGCAATGGTCGGTTTTGCTATAGATGCAAGCAAGTTGGGCACCTAGAGCAAAATTGCAACAAGAAGCAACAAAACAAGAAACTTGACAATGCTATATCTTTTGATTCTTGTTATGTGCTTACCAAGGGTGTGAAAGGTGTGCAAGCTAAGTTTGTTGGTACACCCATTGTTGGCCCAAAGAAGAAGGCTATTTGGGTACCAAAGAGCTTAGTCACTAACCTACAAGGACCCAAGCAAAAATGGGTACCTAAGCTTCATTGATTTGCTTGTAGGTGAATTATAAAGCCGGAGGAAGGCATTGGATTATTGATAGTGGGTGTTCTCAACACATGACCGGCACATCAAGAATGTTTGATTCAATTGAGAAGAATGATAGTGGCATTGAGTCAATTACTTTTGGCAATAACAAGAAAGGCAAGGTTGTTGGTTTGGGCAAGATTGCAATATCAAATGACATGAGTATCTCCAATGTGATGCTAGTTGAAAGTTTGGATTTCAATCTTCTCTCCGTGGCACAAATTTGTGATCGAGGCTACAAGTGCATTTTTGGGGCAAATAATGTTGAGGTAGTTTCTCTTGATGGCTCCAACTTGGTGTTCAAAGGCTTTAGATATGAGAATCTCTATCTTGTTGATTTCAACACTAGTGAAGCTTCTTTGACAACATGTTTGATATCAAAATCAAGTTTGAGTTGGCTTTGGCATAGAAGGCTTGGGCATGTTGGCATGAAACAATTGAAGAAGCTCACACAACACAATCTTGTTGAAGGCTTGAAAGATGTTGTATTTGAGAAGGACAAGTTGTGTAGTGCATGTCAAGCCGGAAGCAAGTTGGTAGCTCACATCCAAAGAAGAGTATAATGAGCACATGCAAGGCATTTGAGTTGTTGCACATGGATCTATTTGGCCCAACTACATACACAAGTATTGGTGGCAACAAGTATGGGTTTGTCATAGTGGATGACTTCACAAGATTTACTTGGGTATTCTTTCTTAGTGACAAGAGTGAAGTGTATGACACCTTCAAGACTTTTCTCACTAGAGTTCACAATGAGTTTGACATGAGAATCAAGAAAGTGAGAAGTGACAATGGGAGTGAGTTCAAGAATACAAGAATGGAAGAATTGTGTGATCACTATGGCATTGGTCATCAATTCTCGGCCAAATACACTCCACAATCAAATGGCCTAGTTGAGAGGAAGAATAGAACATTGCTTGATATGGCTAGATCAATGCTTCATGAGTACAATGTTAGTCAATCATTTTGGGATGAAGCAATCAACACGGCATGCTACTATATTAATAGGCTCTATTGTCATACTTTGCTTGAGAAGACCCCATATGAGTTACTTCATGGAAGAAAGCCCAACATTGGCTATTTTAGAGTATTTGGTTGCAAATGCTATATCTTGAGAAAGGGCACTAGATTGGGAAAGTTTGAAAAGAGATGTGATGAAGGGTTCCTACTCGGTTATTCAACTACAAGCAAGGCTTATAGAGTTTGGAACAATTCAAGTGGCATTAGAGAGGAAGTTCATGATGTGCAATTTGATGAAACCAATGGGTCACAAGATGAAGATGAGAATCTAGAAGATGTTGGTGGAAACCAATTGGTTGAAGCTATGAAGAACATGGACATTGGTGACATAAGAGCAAAGCAAGTGGTTGATGTGCAAGATGATAAAGATGAAGTGCTCAATTCTCCATTGAGGCAAGCTAGCAATGCTCAAGTGCAAGATCATGGTGCTAGTTCATCTAATGAAGACAAGTCAAGTGATCAACCAAGCTCAAGCAATCAAGTGCAAATGCTACAACCACAACATGTTGCAAGAGATCACCCAATTGATAGTGTCATAGGTGATATTAGAAGTGGTGTGCAAACAAGATCAAGAGTGGCAATGATATGTGAATATGCATCATTTGTGTCAACCAAAGAGCCAAAGAAAATTGAGGAAGCCTTGGATGATGCCGATTGGATCATGGCAATGCAAGAAGAGCTCAACAACTTCACAAGAAATGATGTGTGGGAGTTAGTTGAGAGGCCGGAGGATCACAATGTCATTGGAACCAAATGGGTTTTCAAGAACAAGCAAGATCAAGATGGTGTTGTGATTAGAAACAAAGCAAGACTAGTTGCACAAGGCTATACTCAAGTTGAAGGTCTTGACTATGATGAAACATATGCTCCGTGGCAAGATTGGAGGCAATAAGGATACTATTGGCTTATGCATGTGCCCACAATATCAAGTTATATCAAATGGATGTCAAGAGTGTATTTCTCAATGGGATCATCAATGAGCTAGTATATGTTGAGCAACCTCCCGGTTTTGAAGATGAGAAGAGACCCAACCATGTGTACAAGTTGAAGAAAGCTTTGTATGGCTTGAAGCAAGCACCTAGAGCATGGTATGAGAGATTGAAGACTTTTCTTCACTCCAAGGGGTTCATTATGGGCAAGGTTGATACTACTCTATTCACCAAGAAGATTGGTAATGATCTCTTCATTGTGCAAATCTATGTTGATGATATCATCTTTGGATCAACCAATCAAGCATATTGTGAAGAATTTGGTGAAATGATGGCAAAAGAGTTTGAGATGTCCATGATTGGTGAATTTAGCTATTTCCTTGGTCTTCAAGTCAAGCAATTGAAGAATGGGACATTTGTGAGTCAAGGAAAATACATAAGGGACATGTTGAAGAAGTTTGGGATGCAAGATGCAAAGCCAATCTCAACTCCAATGGGCACCAATGGGAATCTTGATAGTGATCATGATGGCAATATGGTAAATCAAAAGGATTATCGGTCATTAATTGGAAGCCTACTCTATGTCACCGCATCAAGGCCGGATGTCATGTTTAGTGTTTGCATGTGTGCTAGATATCAAGCCTCACCTAGAGAGTCATCTCACGGCCGCAAAGAGAATATTGAGGTACTTGAAGCAAACAAGAGATGTTGGATTGTGGTATCCCAAGGGGTCAAAGTTTGAATTGATTGGATATTCGGACTCCGACTATGGTGGTTGCAAGATAAATAGAAAGAGCACAAGTGGTACATGTCAACTTCTTGGAAGATCACTTGTGTCATGGTCCTCAAAGAAACAAAATAGTGTGGCAATCTCTACCGCCGAAGCCGAATATGTTAGTGCGGGGAGTTGTTGTGCACAATTGCTTTGGATGAAGTCAACTTTGAAGGATTATGGCATCAACTTCAAGAATGTGCCATTGTTTTGTGATAATGAAAGTGCAATCAAGATGACACAAAACCCGGTTCAACATGGAAGAACAAAGCACATTGACATAAGGCATCACTTCATAAGAGATCATCAACAAAAGGGTGACATTTCCATTGAAAGTGTGGGCACCGATGATCAACTTGCCGACATCCTCACCAAGCCACTTGATGAAAGAAGGTTTTGCAAGCTAAGGAATGAATTGAACATTCTTGATTTCTCAAACATGTGTTGAATGCACCCCACCACTACTTGACATGCCTTTCCTTCGACAAAGCAAGGTACCATTGGTTGACATGTCATTCATTCTTAGGATTATACGTGTGGTAGCACATGTAGACATACAAGGTGCATTTGGAGCATTCATGATAAATCAAATGTGTTTGATGTATATATGTTTACCACTATTACTTCTATGTTTTGCTTGATCTAGTGGTGACATATGACATGTTTATGGGCTTGCAATCCTAGTGTTGAATCTAGAATATTTGCTACAAGTGTTTAATTCAACATAGGCAAGATAACCCTTGTCATGAGGTGTGAAGAAGCTTGTCTTTGGTTCAAACCGAATTAAATGTCTTTGGCAAGTGGTCTAGATTGAACCAATTTTGACTAAAGTTTTATTTACTCCATCAAAGTCCTTTTCTCTCCACAATTTGATCCCATTTTGGGCAATTGTTGACAAAGGGGAGAGAAAAAGATGATTGAACATGATAAAGGGGTAAATAAAATTTTGATGCACACAAGAAGGGGGAGCAAGCTCATGAACAAAGTTGTTGCATTTGTTTGTGCATTCTCATATGACTTGCTCATGGCACCTAGTTTTAAAGTTTTATACAAGTAGTGTCTCCTTGCTTGTGTGGTGCAATGCTAGTATAGAACTTGATTGATGAAATGATCTACTAGCATGCATAGGTTGTAACTAGACTCCCTTGCTATACAAGTGGTTCAAGAACTTTGCTTATAATGTTGATCTCACGGAGTTCTTGAGTTTTTGATGGATGTCTAGTTACTTCATGGTGCTAAGGATGGTGTAAATTGCAACTCCGATTGGTATCACGCTTCAAAGGTCCATTTCTTACACCTTAGCATCATTTTGGTAGAATTACTCTCCCCACAATCTTATCCATGCATATGTGCAAAGCTTCAAATCCAAACTCTATGCACATATGTAGGGGAGCAATACTACCAAAACCGAACTTGCTATAGTTGTCCAAATTCCTCTTGTGAGCTTATTGATTGGACAAGTATGACAAGTTCAAAATCTTTATTATAAAATCATCTTTGTTGAGGTTGTCATCAATTACCAAAAAGGGAGATTGAAAGTCCCTAGTTTGGTTTTGGCTAATTGATGAAATCTAGGACTAACCTTGTTTATCTAAGTGGTTGATTTAGAGAAAGGTTGTCCTCATGATGAGCATATTGAATATGAAGCATGACACGCGTCATGTGATCAAAGATGAAGATCAAGGCGATGCTTGGCTCCATGGACCGGTGTTGAAGGTGAAGGGTTAGTTGAGGCTTGGAGTGAAGGACCATGCGATGGTGAAGCTCGGGCAAGACTAGGCGCCGATGGACCGATGCACGGTGAAGGGCAAGTGAAGTCAAGATCGATGGATCGAGACGGTCACATGATGGTGTGAAGCGTTCATATCATTTGGAGGAACAAAATGGGCTCAAGGCAAAGGTATAACCTATAGGGCCATTTTGTTTTGCACTCAAGACACCATAGAGGGTGTGAGTGGTTTAGGTTCGATAGCCGCACTATTAAGAGGGGAAGTCTTATCGGCTATTCGACGCACGGGTGCCACTAGGTGAATTCATGAAGTGCATTGCATGTAGAGCCTAGTGAGCTAACCTAACCTTTGGGAAATGATTGTGAAAAGCTAACACACAAGCACATGGAGATGTACACTTGGTGGTGTTGGCACATTTACAAAGGTGGCGTTTGGGCGCGCTGTGGTTTGCAGGGTAGAGATGGGTTTGGGTCCCTCTCTTCCTCCCGCCGAGCCTGTGAGGCGGGATTCGGCGCTTTTGGGAAAAATGGATGCATATTTTCTATTGCGCCGGATGCAAAATTTGGTTGAAATCATGCTATCTCTGTTGATCAAGTTGGTATACTTGTTGGATAGCATGTTGGAGAAGTTGGTGTCACGACACGGCGAAAGGCAGCTTCTGCAGGAGGCGCCGGACGCGCCTTGGGCAGGCGCCGGACGCGTCCGGCGCATTGTGACTTGGCCTGTGCTAGTGGCTGACATGGTCGGAGCGGCGGACGCGGGGCGGACGCGCGGCCGGACTCGGCGTGATCATCGTGCGGTCCGGCGCTCAATGAACGACGGCGTGGTGCCGGGGAGACGCGAAGGCGGCGGACGCGCAGGTGTCGCGTCCGCGCGCGCCGGACGCCGAACGTAAAGTTCCGGGCGCGGCTTCGGGAACCGGACGCGAGCGCCGGACGCGCGATGGCGCGCGCCGGACGCCGCGCCCGGACGCACACGTGGCGGGATGAGATTGAACGCGAGCCAACGGTCCGACTTGCTCGCGCGCAGAAGAAGCGCCGGACGCGTCCGGCGGGGTTTGCGGCGGACGCGTCCGGCGTGCGTCGCTCGGCTTCCCGAGGGGGTAACGGTCACATTTGTTTGAGGGGTTATAAATAGAAGGTGGCCGGCCCTTGGGGAGGTCTCTTGGCCATTTCTCATCCCTTGTGCATTCTTTGAGCTAAGAGACTCTCTCCCACTCTTCTCCCTTGCTTGGTTGTTCATCCTAAGAGAGATTGAGTGAATCACCTAGTGCATTGCATTGCTTGAGGGCATCTAGTGGCACTTGTGGGTGGTTTCGCCGGTGGATTTCTTGTTACTCTTGGAGAGTACCGCTCCTAGCCGGCTTGGAGATTGTTGGAGGCGTTGGCAAGAGAAGGTGATTGTTCTTGGCCACCTCCGGTTGCTTGTGAGAGGTTTGAGCTCACCTCGTGGGGATCACGAAGAGCATCCTAGTGGATTGCGCGTGTCGTTGAGTACCTCGCTTGAGAGTGGTGTCTTGCGGTGCCTTGCGGGGCGAGCCTTGAGGAGCTAGTGACTTGAGGGTCACACCGAGGAACCATCTAGGTGTTGGTCGACACAACCGGTGACGTAGCTTGGCGGTGCCCAAGTGAACACCGGGTGAACAAAACAATTGTGTTCATCCTTGTCTCCCGGTGATTGGTTGTCATCGATTGTGTGTTGCCGATTGTGATCGATTGCTCATTCTCTTGGTGATTGGCAACCTTGACTCGACGCGTCGGTATAACAAGTCTCGTCCTCTCTTGTATTACTTTGATTACATTCTTGCAAAGTAGAATTGCTTGCGTGGTCGGTCGGGAACCACATCTTGTGTAGACTAAATCCCGTGGGTAGAATTGCTTGTGTGGTCGGTCGGGAACCACTTCTTGTGTAGACTAAATCCCGTGGGTAGAACTTTTGATCACTAGTGGTAGCTTTTGTGTGTACTAGTGATCACCTACTAGAATTGCTTGGATAGGAGGCTTGCAACATCTAGTAGGCTAAGCATAACTTGCTTTCCGCCGTTTGTGTATCTAACGAAGTTTGCTTAGTGAGTTTGTTGAAATTTTTATAGGCTATTCACCCCCCTCTAGCCATCTAGGACCTTACATCAGTGGAGCAAAAACCTATAGAAAAAATACCTATTGAATATACAATCTTAGCAAACTCTAAGAAGGGAAACTACAACCATAGCTAAATGGCCACTTGACACCATGTAGACCTTGTAGGAAAGAATGTTCTACCACTATGCAGATGAACTCAGACTAAAACAACTACATTCTTTAAACATAAAAAGTGAAACCAAAACAACAAAATGAAGCATGGGAGGGGTGAAAGCTACAATTTCCATGATTTAACAAACCGAAGACTGAGGCAAAAGACAAATAAGGAAAAAGGGAAAGGGTTGCTGTCCACCGACAATACTAACACACCAGTTCACTACATGGATCTCATGGAATTGAAATATGCTCGCAACCGAAAAAGAGACACACAACATAAGAGAGAAGAATGGAGTATGATAGGGACCGAAGGTGACAAAAAAACCAAATAATTCATAGCATGGCACAAAGAATTGCTAGGCTCACCAAACAGTAAAGGAAAGTGGGGAGCCACAAAGAAAAGGGAATGATATATAGCATGGTGGAAATCAAAGACTCGCGATAAAAGCAAAGGCGAAAGACCAAGAATAACATGATGAACCAGATGTCTTACAACATCAAGATGGAAAAATAGAAATCCACCAAGAAGACCTTCCACCATCGTAAAAACACCAATCCGCCTAATAAATCACAAAATCAAGAGGCATATACCCAAAATAATCTATATTGATCCACTCAACACACAGGGCAACGCATATGGCCGAGGAAAGGAAACCAACCATCGACGACACTTGTGAGAAGAGTGACAAGGCTTATCGAGTAAGCGTAGCGAGGAGGAAGCAACCAATAACGTAGGTCCAAGATCGGTGGTGGCGGTGGCAACGAGAGCGGTAGGAACGAAAAAGATTAGGGTTTCTTGTTTTGTATAAGGAGATTGATGTGGGGCGATGGATTGTGATTCGATGCCTTAAAATCCATGACAAGTGTACCATAATTTATAATTTTATATGAAGGAAAATAAGAATGTGAGTAGTTGAAATTGTATTATAGAGATTGAAAATGGCTCACACACTTTTTTCGCAAGGAAAATGGCTAACACACTTGAAATTTATTCATGGATTATTATGGTCTTGAAAATGGCTAACACACATTTTTTGCAAGGAAAATGGGAGAAGAAAGCCTTTTGTTTGAAAAATCGAGAAGAAAGGCTCGACCACATCGATAAATACAGAACATACTTTGTTTTTTTAGAATAGCATACTTTGTTTCTTTATTAATTAATTGATTTATATGCACCGGGGAGCAAGGCTCCACAGATTTTTTTAAAAAAAAAAGATAAATACAGAACATTCATAACTGGGCTTTGGGACACCGCTGGATTGGACCAAAACTGCCAGGCCTGCTCCAGGTCCAGGCCCATGTAAATTTAATTTTGATGGGGTCTCATCCGAATAGGCCTGGTTTCCCTCAAAAAAAAAAAAAATCCGAATATGCCTGGACCCGGTCCGCGTTCATCGATGTGGCAGAGCCTTTTCTTCTCGATTTTTCTAAAAAAAGGGCTTCTTCTCCCATTCCTCCCCACGCGTGCGCTTTCTCTCCTCTCTCTCCCGTGGCGCCGCACGGGCGACCGCCGCCGCCGCCGGCCTCGCCAGCTTCCCAGGTCTCCGTCGAGCCCTTCAACAGGTTCCTTCCGGCGACAACCGCCACCAGGTACGCCCGCCCATGCTCTGCCGTTCCTTCCGTGCGAAACCGACCGCCCGAACCCTAGCTTGAGCTGCTTGTTTTCGGATCTGTGCTAATCACAAGTTTATTGGTGATTGTGAAGCAGGAGGAGAGGCCGGACAGCACCGCGCCGCCGCCGCCGCCGCCGGTGATCGACGCTTCTCTTCCCGCGGCTCAGCGCCGCCTTCCTCACGCGAGAAGGAGAAGCGGCAGCAGGAGCAGCCATGTTCGGCTCCACCAGCGGTGAGCGTCCTCCAACTCTCTTCGATTCCATTTCCATCACACTGGATTGGTGCCCCCCGGCCTTGCTCTGCGCGCTTGCTCGCTCGTTCATCCTCTATTGCGCTTCCTCCACATCATTTCCGATTCGATTCGGTTATTCATGGGTGTCTAGGAATCGCTGCCTCAGGTCTAGGGTAGTTTCAGTTTTAATGCAAAAATGTGAGGATTCATGGACCAGGCTATACAGCTACACCTATAGAGGGACTCTCTTAACACAGACATACATAGTTTCACTTGTCACGACCTCTTTCATCACTGCTCACAACTCCTTTTATTTACTTTTGGTCTTTTGCGAAAACAATAATGTTGTTATCCCCATTATCATCACTAATTACTCTTTCTCATGTCCTGTGTGCTATCTGATTCTTCATTGCAGCATTCGGGCAGTCGTCCACCAGCCCGTTCGGCCAGACCTCATTTGGAGCACAGCAGGGATTTGGCCAGCAGCCGACTACTGCGACCAACAATCCGTTCGCACCAAAGCCATTTGGCAGCCCGACCACCACTTTCGGGGCACAGACTGGAAGCTCGCTATTCGGCACTACGTCCACTGGCGCCTTTGGCCAGCAGCAATCCACTCCCGCATTTGGCCAGCAGCAATCCACTCCCGCGTTTGGCCAGCAGCAGTCCACTCCCGCATTTGGCACTCCTTCCTCCTCTCCGTTCGGGAGCTCCACGCCAGCGTTCGGTGCATCGCCAACCCCTGCATTTGGTGCTACATCCTCTGCCTTTGGCTCTGGTAGGTCTCGTATTTCTGTATTCTCTTGTCGGATCACCACGTTGATTGTCCTAGGAGTTCTAAGGTGCTTTATTTCTAGATTGCGTAATTAGGATGAAAGTTTGTTGCTCACTTTTTTTCCATTACTTTCTGATACTGAATGCAACAATTGTTATATCTCAATTCAGCGCCACTAGGATGTTCTCAAGAGATTTGTTTTTTCTTTATACTAACAGTGGTGTAGTATATCTGATGTCACACTCTGCATATGTTGTAGGATCTTTATTCGGACAGAAGCCGAGTTTTGGGGGTTTCGGATCATCTCCTAGCCAGTCGAGTCCTTTTGGTGGCACGTTTCAGCAAACGCAACCAGCATTTGGCAGCAGCACTTTCGGTACCACATCTACTCCGGCATTCGGTACCACAACTACGCCAGCATTTGGTGCCACAACTGCACCGGCATTCGGAACCACTACACCAGCCTTTGGCACAACAAGTACACCGGCCTTCGGTGCCACGACTACCCCAGCATTTGGTTCAACGTCATCATCTTTATTTGGTGCTTCCAGCACCCCAGCATTTGGCTCTACTGCCTTTGGTTCTTCTCCTGCTTTTGGATCTACAGGAGCCACAGCATTTGGAGCAAGTAGTACTCCAGGTTTTGGATCTTCGACCACTCCTTCATTTGGCTCCACTAGTGCATTCAGTTTTGGCTCTTCACCATCTTTTGGGCAAACAGCGGGTTCATCTAGTAGTTCTCCCTTCGGAACAACCCCATCAGCTTTTGGCGGGCAGACAAATCCATTTGGTAGGTTTTCCTGTTGGACGTTCACAGTTTATCTTAGCTTTGACCATGCCTCACTAAACTGTCCTCTTCAGTTCCGTATGATGTAGTAGTGAGTATTTGCTGATTATCCTGTTCATTCTTACTTCAGCAATGCTATTTTATTGCAAATCTGTCCCTTTTTACTGTTTTTTACTCTGGTCATGTCAGCTTTTTCTTGTTTCACCAGTTTGTCTGTTTCCTTTCGGGTTTCAGCCTCACAAACACTGTTTCATTTTGACTTTCAGGTGCACAGACAGCACCAAGTTTTGGGCAAGCACAATTTGGTAACCAAGCTGGAGGGACCAGGATAAAACCTTATGCTCAAACACCAGATGCTGACAGTACAAGTGGTACTCAACCTACTGGAAAACTTGATTCAATTTCAGCAATGCCTGAATACAAAGACAAGAGCCATGAAGAACTGAGGTGGGAAGATTACCAGCGTGGAGACAAAGGTGAGGCAAATCATTTTTGAATTCAGTACTTAGCTTGATTTACAAACCCTCTTTTAAATCATATGTTTAATTCCATGTATTCTTTTATCATGCTTATTTTTGTAAGTAACAAATTAATTATTATGCCCTAGCCTATGCATTGCACAAACCTAAATAGAAATAATTAACAAAACAATTGATGCTTCTGTGCCCTTTACTAATTATTATTATTATTATTATTATTATTGCTCAATGTATTTGATCTATGTAACTTGTGCCTGTCAAATATGTGTAAAATTCTTACTGTTTGGACTTGCAGGTGGACCAAATCCTGCTGGAACTCCGGCAGTGACCCCTAGCTTTCAATTACCGCAATCGAATCCCTTTAATACTAGCCAAATTACTCCAAATCCGAACCCATCTGTATCAAATCCATTTGCTACTAAGCCTTCAACTGGTTTCGCTACTAGTACGTCACTGTTCAACTCTTCATTTAACACTGCATCAGCTGCAAGTTCAAGCCCATTCGCATCCTCCACTAGTACTGCAATGTTTGGACAAACAGGCGTTTCTGCATTTCCAGCAAGTAGCACACCATCTTTGTTTGCAAATACCACTCCCTCTTTTGCTACATCTTCATTATTTGGCTCATCAACAGCAAATAACTCAAGTCCATTTGGCACTGGTTTGTCATTGGGTAACACTCAGCCAGCCCCACTATTTCAATCTACCCCAGCACTGCAGCCATCAAGTACACCGGCTTTCTCTGAAGCCTATTCGGTACACCTAACTCTGGCAGTCTGTTTGGGAGTGGACCTTCACTTTTTTCAACAGTAAGCATCCCTTGCATTTTATTTTTCATATGTCAGACTATCATTGTTATCATATTTAGTTTATTTTTGTATATCTTTTTGGTTTGCGAAGTTCACAAGTTATTTTTTTTATCGCTTAATCCAACACTTCAGCCATCTGCCCCTGCTCAAACATCAAACATGTTCTCCTTCCAATCTCCTATTCAACCAGGTTAGTATCTTGTATCCAAATTGTTCTATTCTGTTTATAATTTATCTTCAAAAACTAGTCTATGCATTATCCTATTTTTGTTCAAATGCATGATATATGTATACTATAGCTTCTACAGGTGGATTCCCTGGTTTTTCCAACACTACGAATCAGGCCCTGGTTGCACAGCAGTACGTTCTTTTTCTACTTCTCAATATGCATGATTAATCTTTCTCAGAGACAAAATAAACATATGGCAGTCTCAAGGCATCACATGTGATTCTAACATTTCCCTAACGTGATGAGTTATTTTTTGTATTTTAACATGGCATATCTTGTTGATTTTTTGACAGAACTCCTAGCCTGTCCAGTATGGTCATGCAGCCTGCTCCTGTTTCAAATCCATTTGGGACACTTCCAGCGATGCCTCAAATGTCCATTGGGAATGGTGGATCATCCCCTTCGGTTCAATATGGGATATCAAGTTTGCCGGTTAGTTTTATCTTTTCTTTAGTATTTCTGATTGTTTTTTATATGAGTGGGTGGACAGTAAGGTGGCAAGAGGGTTGTTGTTTGTGAGGAACATGTGTTACTAAGGGTGCTATGATCAGGTGCATAAGGAAAGGTCATTGGTTTGATTGCAGTATTTTGTGGCTCTCAGGTTGCTGAGAAGCCTCTTCCGAGTAGAACATTGTCCATGGTGGTTCCTAGGCATTTGTCACAGAGAAGGATAAAATTGCTGCCAAGGAAATATAATCCGATATCTGATGGCAAGGTAAATTTGTGTGCTAAACTCTTTGTTTTATGATTCATTCATAAAACTTGTGAAAGCCATTAAGAAATGATTGAATGTGCTGAGTTCCTTTCATTGTTCCTGTAGGTACCTTTCTTCGCTGATGAGGAAGAATCTTCTGCAACACCAAAAGCGGATGCCTTTTTCATCCCTAGAGAGAATCCGAGGAATCTGATAATTCGTCCAATTGATCAGTGGCCTTCGCGGAATGGAACGGAGAGGCAATCGGTTCCAAAGGATTCAGCTGATTTGGAGAGATATAAAGGTAAATCCTGAAATTACGGTACTGGACTTCTTATTTGACCCTAAGTGCAAATTTCAGTATCTATTTTAACGGTGAAGATGCTTCTACAGAAAGTGAGCGTGACAAGGCTGCCATGGCTCAAAGTAGCAGGCCTTCTCTTGAGGAAAATGGCAGTCGCCATGAGCCCAAGGCTGTGACCCAGGAGGGGAGTGGTAGCGTCACTTCAGTTGAGAGGCTGATGCCTAAGCTCCCGCAGGGAGATTACTTCACAGAGCCTAGTGTGGAGGAGCTTGCGGCCAAAGAACGTGCCGAGCCAGGGTACTGTCGCCGGGTGAGGGATTTTGTGGTTGGACGCCATGGCTACGGCAGCATCAAGTTCCTAGGGGAGACGGACGCGAGGGGCCTGGATCTTGAGTCCATCGTGGAGTTCAACATCCGGGAGGTGATAGTGTACAAGGATGACAGCAAGAAGCCAGCGGTGGGCGAGGGGCTGAATAAAGCTGCGGAGGTGACTCTTCTGAACATCAAGTGCATGAACAAGAAGACTGGAGATCAGTACCACGAGGGTCCGAGGGTGGACAGGTATAGGGAGATGCTGGTGAAGAAGGCGAAGGAGCAGGGCGCCGAGTTCGTGTCATTTGACGCGACCAAGGGAGAGTGGAAGTTCAGGGTGAAGCACTTCAGTGCCTATGGGCTTTGGTGAACAACATAGGTTGCGCTGTCGGGTTGGTTCCTTGCTGTGCTGCTGTGGAAGAAGCAACCCTAGTTGAGGGTGGCTGGGTGGATGATCATCAATGATGTAGTTGTCTAGTAGTACAAGTAACGTTTTGGTTGTTTTCTTGAGCTGTTGCAACAAACTTGCATGCTGTGCTCATGTGGAATGTGATGTATGATGCTTTTGTTGTGTAGTAAAAGAATAATTATTCAGTTCCTGTAAAATGCTTGCAAATTGTTTCAGCACAACAATCAAATACTAGAGATATGTCAATGAGTTTCTCTTTTATATGAATTCAATAGATTCTTTTTCATATGTTTTACCCTCCCCAGAGTCTGCAAAGAGTTTGATGATTCCCGATGTTGTCCAGTCCTTTTTTTTAACAATAATGTTGTCCAGTCTTTGGTTTCAATAGCAAAGCCGTAAGCCAGTCCTAAATTGCAGGAGAGAACTGTTGTGGTCAGTGCTAAGCGCAATCCCAATATACTTGCTATCGTCAGTAAGGTGCCAAAGCAAGTACTGAAGGAACTGGACAAAATAAGAAGGTTCTTATGGGCAGGTAATGGAGAAATAACTGGAGGAAGATGATGCAAGTTTGGATGGCCACTAGTAGCAAAGGTTGCCTATGGAGGACTTGGAATTTTGGATTTCGAAAAATTCAGCAGGGCACTGAGACTACCATGGCTGTGGCTAGCTTGGAGCAGTAACGACAGGCCGTGGGCCGGAATGAAGCTCCCAGTTGACCACGTGGATATATCACTCTTCTCAGCGGCAACAATAGTTAAAATCGGAAACGGCAACAAGGCAGCATTTTGGCATTCTAGTTGGATCAGGGGAAGATCACCGACAGCCATGTTTCCAACCAACATAGCAGGGTCGAGAACAGAACGGTCCGCGATGCAGTGTTCAATGCGAAACTGATCAATGACATTGCGTACAAACTGAATGCTGACATTTTGAGGGACTTCAGTATTAATTGATTAATGTTGACTGGCGACAGAATAATATAGTACTTGTTGTCTTGCTTGCTCCTAAACGTGATGTCATAATCTTTTAAGATGGTACGCTTAAGTAGCCACCCATTTGCTTTGTTTCCGCTCTTTTTGAAGTAGGTTAGATGTGTAATAACAAGGCTCTTACATGATTCAAAGGAAATTTCTATTTTCTCTTGGGGAAACAAAAAGTCAAAAACAAAGCAGGTCTAATAACACTTCCTGCTCGTTTTTTTTTTTTAAAAAAACAGCAACAACAAAAGGGCCACCCCTGCAAAGACAAGCTGTCTGTGTATGTGTTAGAAATCAGAATCGTATTCATCATCATTTATAGTTTCATTTATTTATTTTTTTTCACAAATGGAGCTTTCCGAGCCGCTGCTTCGTACCTGTTGCAGGATGGCGCCCCCTCTGTTGGATTTCATTGATTTGATGTGTTTGCAAACAACCGTGCTTGCCGCACGGTGGTTGCCGTGTCCGTATACAAGGTTATGTATAACAAAGATGCTACTTGTGCGGGCGATGTGGGATAATTCCCGTGGCCCGTGGGACGCGCTGACAATTGTAGCCTTCTCCTTGCGTCGCCGTAACGCCTTTACACTAATGAGACCGTTGGCCATACAAGCTCTCATTTACCGCGGCAGATGACACATCTGAATCCAACTTCAGTTTTTCTGTTATGACGAGATAGCTCGCCAGATTGTGAGTCGAAAATGCGTAACGTTATTGAACCCGCTTAGAAAAAGAGTTCAATGCATCATAGGTCCATTAACTTACAGCGGTGTCCCAAACAGGTCCGTCAACTTCGAAACCATGTATCTAGCCCAACAAACTTGCAAATAGGTTCACCCTAGGTTCAAAAGGGCAAAACCAGCCCGATTTTGCTGACATGGCCAGTCCACGTGGACCGGCCCCCGCGTCATTTATCAAAAAGGCCCCCTTCTCCTCTGGCGTGAGCAGGGCGACGCCGTCGCAATAACCGCCGCCGTCATGATAACGGCCGCCGCCACGACCATTTTCTCCCTCTCCTCGCCTCGCTGCTCCTTGTCGCCGTAGTCGCGAAGCTCGATATGGCTGGACGCGGGCGCCGCTGCCGGGCTCGGGCGAGCGCGCGGCGGCGCAGGCGCCACTGCGTGGGCGCGGACGTGCGCGGACGAGCTCCACCTTGCTGTGGGCGTGCGCGGCCGGGTGTGGGCGACGTGTTGACCGTGGTGTGGGCAGCAGCTCGACGGGCGACATCGCGGATCCAGTGGAGGAGTGCTCGATGCGGGCGGCTCCCGGCGAAGGGTCGCCCTGGGCGGCCTAAGGGCGACATCGCGGCGTGGTACTCGCGGAGCAGGGAGGTCGCCGGGATAAAGGCGACGTTGCGGCCGGCGAGGAGAAGGTGGCGGAGCTCTAGGTCGGCGACGGCATCGCGGTCGTCGATGGGCTCGAACGCGCACCAAAGACGCGAACGTGGCGACGGAGGCCGGGTCCGCTACGTCCATCGGCAAGGGCGGCGCTAGTCTGCTTCGGCTTGCGCGCTGAGCAACGCATGGCGCGACGGCCTCGCGGCGACGGACTCGTGGTGCGGCGGCATCGCAGCGACGGACTCACGAGTCAACAGCCTCGCGGGGGAGTCGCGGCGCAGCGGTCCCGCGGCACACCCGCGACGCAACGGTCCCGTGGCAGACCCGCAAGTAGGCGAGGTAGAACTCGCCGCGAGGCGGAGCCCGCGCTGGCGGCGTCCTTGATCCGGCGCGAGCTACCTCCTCGCCGCAGCACGACGTGTCGACGAGGACGAGCGAGCACGGGCTGGCTGCCTGCACCGGAGCCAAGCCTGTCCGCTCTTTCTTGACAATTCGATCAATGGCATCATCATACCTCCGATGCAGTCACACAACCACGAGCACGGATACCTCCTCTGTGCCGTCGGGATGTCCGACGCCCTCGTCGTGCGTGCGCTCGCCCCTGGCCGCAAACCTTGGATGTCCCCGTCGTGCGCACGCTCGCGTGCTGCGTTCCCACGCACCCCTGATGTCCCTGTTGTGCGTGTGCCCGTGGACGCGGGGCCGCTGCATGGTCATGGTCGTGCATCATCCGCAATGAAGAATCCAAGTCCCTGCTTGTTGAAGACAGTTCGCGCGTTCACGCGGGCGTGCAACAGAGTAGCCGCGGCGCGCAATGGCCCATGCTCGAATTCGTCCAACTCATAGCACTACGATCCAATTCCTTGCACCCACAGGTGGACATGGAAGCTAACCAGCTGCCCAGTCCATATCGAGAGCCAATAGTGTCCAGTCGTCCGCCAATTTTGGATTTCCGCGGTCGCCGGTCTTCTCGCTGCCGAAACGTACCACAATTTGGTGTCGCACCCGGACCAGCACCGAGCGACGAGGACAAGAGTAACAACCCGAAAAATTCACCAAACATAAAAATCCCAACTACAAAATTTTTTCTAAACAAACCCATGTGTTTGTTGCACGTAGATAAACCTACCTAGTTACGCAGATAAGACATCATCACATGTGCCTACCTTAAGCCCACATGTGATTGACCCTAAGTTAACCCGTTATATCTGAAGGACATGACTTAGCATAACCCTGTAATCTTATCTCTTTATATAATGACATGATTGAGCTTCTAGGATGATCTCACCTACTCGCTAGTAGAACCTATGACCAACAACTAACCTAGCATGAGCCCTAGTGCTAACCCTAGGAGTGACGTCTTGTTATGTATATATGGAACTTATCCATAATCTCAAGATGAGACAAACATAGAATCATACCCTGTCACTTTATGAGCCTAATGTCTAGGGTTAGTGACGCACATAACCTACTAGGATACCACACCACCCTAACCCATGCTAGGCCATCATCTTAATGAAGCATTATATGATCATGACACATGTGTGACATTTATGTTTGGGTCAAGCTAGCAATATTAATATGTTATGCAACATGTTTGATTTGGATTTTATTGGCTTTTCCGTTGTATTGAATAACAAATCAACAACACATCTATTTATATAACAAATAAATATGCAATATGTTATGGGAATAATAACCCAACAAGCCTATGACCATTATGTCCACCATGCAACTTTGCACAAATAATGTGAAGCATAAATATACACAAATATACCTATCCAAAAGCCAAAACAGAAAAAGAAAAAGGAAAGGAAATGGAAAAGGAGATAACAGAGCCATTCCGGCCTAACACCCTGGCCCAGCCCGCCAATCTTCTCTCCTCCTCCACCCTTTTCTTCCTGGCCCGACCAGCATGCGAGGCCCAGCTGGACACCAGGCCGGCCCACGGAGCGACGCCCGGACGCCACCTCCCCTGCCCCGCGACAAAGGACCCCCCAGTCACCGCCACCTGGGCCCCTTCTGTCATAACCTTCACCTGCTCCCTCCCCTGCTTTTTGACCGGAAGGACAAGGCAGCGACGCCCCACGCCGCCGCCTCGGCCGCCCGATCCGGCTCGCGTGCATCGACGCCGCTAGCCACGCCACCTGGCCGACCACTTGCCGACAGCCCCTGCAACAAAGCACCCGCGGCCGCGACGCTTTCCTCCGCGCGCGCGCTCGCGCTCTGACACCGCCATGGAGAACGTGCTCCTGTTTCCCGCCGAACGCCCACGCCTTGGCCGCGAAGGCAAATGGCCACGCCTCGCTGACGAGTGGAGCCCACGGGATCCTGAAAGCGACCTCCAGAGCATCCCCCAACCGCCTGATCGCGCTGGAGCCCCTGATCGCCGTCCGCCGCACCAACTACCTTGCCGATCCTCCTATAAAAGCCCGGCCCGAGCCCTAGGGTTCCCACTCCGCCCGCCGCCGCTGCGGCTTTGCAAACCACCACCAGCCATCTAGAATCGGAGGAAGAAGGGGAGGAGGAACGGAGAAGGGAGGTGGCGGGGAAAAGAGGAGACGGCGGAGCACCGCCGGACTTGGAGAGGAGAAGCTCACGGAGCACGACGCCGCCGGATAAGAAGCCGAAGCCGTCGCACACCGAGCGAAGCAAGGAGGAGGAAGGAGCCACCGCCGGGTTGCTATCTCGCCGCCGAACCGCGAGCCCTCCACCTACCACGCCTCGTCGTCCGTGCGCACCACCGCGCCCACGACGACGACCGCGTCGGGCCCGCGCCCTCAGCCGCACGTCCCGCACCAACCCTGTTTCCGCAAACTTGGTAAGCACCCAATCCCTTCCTCGTTTCCTCGTTGGACCGTCTGTCCCGGCCATCGTCGCCGGCAAGCCCCCGGTGAGCACCATCGCCCCGCCATTATCTTTCGCCAGAACCGCCATAGTCGCCGTCCTTGACGCCGTGACGGAGCTCTACCGCTCCCGGATACTTGCACGCACACACGAGACCGGCAAGCCCAAAACGAGCCACCGGTGTTGGATGATGCCGGCGTGGTTGCCGCCTGCCGCCATGGCCATGCCACCTATGGCGAGACCAAGCTCCGCCCCCGCCGGAGCCACGACGAGCTCGGAAGCCCGGATTTGGAGCCGCAAGGTGGTGGCGCACCACGTGCGCATGCTAGGCCTAGAAGATGAGCCCCGTTGCCTTGAACTTGGAACCATGCCGGCGTCGTGTTCGTGCCGGAGCGCCGCCACGCCATGGCCATGTCCCGCCGCCCGACGCCGTCACGCCCTACCGCCCATCTTGTACCCGGATCCGTGTCCGTCTCATCATCGCGCACTCCGTGCGCACGTTGGTTGGAGGAAATAGCCACAGGAGGTGCCCTCCGCCATGACCATGCCCGTGCGGTGCTGCTTCGGAGCGCCGCCGTGGCGCGACCGCCATGGCCATCTCCGGCTACCTCGCGCCGCGAGGACGTGCCGTCGAGACTCTACGAAGACCTTTGCATCTAGCCGCCTAGTTAATGAAGCCCCGGAAGACCGTGTGATGCCCCGCGAGCACCGCCGCCTCGCCGGAGCTCCGCCTTGCGCTTCGCCGCGAAGCGGACTCCGCCGAGGATTTGGTCGACGAGGTCGAGCCGAACGGATGCCCCTTGACCCCAATCGATGGTTTGCGGCACCAATTGGATGGAAAGCCGCCGGCTTGCCTTGTTGCTTGTCGTGCCCGCCGCCGGGCGAGCCGCCGCCGCGGCCAGCCTCGCCGAACGCCCTCCGCTAGCACGGGATACCCCGCCGAGTTTGCCAAGCCGACGCGTGCCGAGGCGCACGCCGGTGTTTGCCGAGCATCGCCACGGCGCCCAAACACCCCGCCATGCCGCCGCCGGCCGTGCCATGGCCGTGCGCCGTGAACGGGGAAAGAAGATGGGATGGAGATGAGTTCTTTGTGCCGTGGGCGATGGACAAGATCCATGTGGACCGAAACCCCTGCGGGTGGGTCCCAAGGACGCTGGTCCACCGTGCACCACAATCGTGAGCCGGACGCCCCTGTTGAAGCCAACTCCGTAGGCCCAACCTACGAGAACCGTGAGAGGGAGAGGATGGATGGACCCGGTGCATCGCGGACCAAGCTGTGGTCTATGGACCAAGTACGTTGGTCCACCATAAACCGGGCCCCGCCGACGCCATAGACCGAGCCCGATCCGGATCCATTAGGCGACGTGGCGCAACCATAAGACGACACGTGGCGGGCCCGGCCGCCCGTCCGGCCCATGTCCGCCCCGACGGGCCCACACTCGGCCCATTTCTCGTTTGACCCGGTCAATGTGACGTCATGATGACGTCATCCGCCACGTCGGCCAGCCTTGCCACATCGCGGCCACGTGGACCACCGGGTGACCGACACGTGTCACACCAGGAATATCCAAATTTCCTTTTCTTTTTCGAAAAATAGATTAAACTTCGGAAATTCATAACTAATTCATACGAGCTCCAAAAATGATGATCTTTATATCGAAATTCATCTAAAATCGTGCTCCATCTCATGGGCCTATGTTTGAGTGCATTTGGATCTTTTTGTTATTCATTTGGTTCTTTGTGGATTCTATAGGAGTCGCTAACGCGACTATTATGCGTCGATTACAGAGTCGACTTAGGAGGAGGAGCCCCGCTGATCGACTACATCGGACGGAGGAGGACTTGTACGACTACGGTTGGATTTGTACCACTACTACCTCGACATCGCAGGTGTCATGGCAGCACCTTTATTTAGAGAATCCTATTAGACATTGCATGTTTAGAATTGCTAGCGCTTTATATTTATTCCTTTGCTAGCGTATTTATGCATGCTATTGCCTGAGCCATTTATATCCCTTGATTGAAAACCCTTCACCATGTTACCCAGCTTTGCGCTCGCACTTATATTATTATTGCCACCTTTCTGCTTGCTTGCACTCTATATCACCATACTTATTAACTCCACTTCGCATTGGATCTGTGATGTGATGCGGGTGGTGAACTCGGGAATGGTCTTGGCTTGGGATGCCGGCCTTGGTGGACTTGGTGAGGATCCGGTGGTTCCGTGAGCGTGACTTGGGTGCGTGGAGGGTGAGGGTTGAGTCGACCGAGCGGGATATACGACGAGCTTATGGAGCGAGTCTTGCCCCGGGATGGACCGGACATTCCCGTGCGGATACCTGTGGCGGGTATACTTGTGGTTGGGGAAACCCCTGAGTGTGAGCTTGTCGTGGGCCGCTTAGGGAGAAGGTGCTGTGGTGGCACGTGGTGCCAGGATGGCACCCAGAACGGTAACCCTGTTGGAGACATCCCGGCTTGGTCATCCCTAAGGACTTACTAGTACTCAGTTTCTTCAGGACTCTTTTACATACCACATGTTCCTTGTGATGGGGAGACGGCTGGACTACTTGGTAGCACGATGCCACTACTACTAGGCGAGAGTGTTAGGAAGGTACGGGCATGCGATGGTCCCACACCCTTCAGAGACGTATGGACGCGTAACAGGGCACGGTTCATGACTTCACAGTTTCAGCACCCAGAAGTACTTGGGGCGTTCCAGAGCTGAGAGGTAGGGTGGCATCGTACTATTAAAGCAAGCGGAAATCGCCCTAGACAGGGCCCCGTCAAAGATGGCTATCTTGTGGGATGTAAAACCTCTCGCAGAGTGTTCTTGGTTGATCGATCGATACATATGCCGACTTGTCGGCTATGGACTCGTCCCGTGTTCCCGCTTCACTAGATAGGAGAGGAGTGTTCTACCTTCCCCGAGCATTTGGTCCGTGAGCCTAGATGGGGGGCTGCGGGCGCCGAGAGACGTACCGAGAGGGAGTTGGTCTGCCGACATGAGTGTGAGATGTGGTGATGGAGGTGTGATGATGGATTTGGGATGGATGGGATGATGGATGGATGGATGGATGGATGTGTATGGGAATGGGAATGTGTTAAACTTGACTATATTATTATTATTGCTACTATTTACTGCTACTTCGCATGCGCTAGGATGCAAACCACAGCCAAACTATAGGATCGCCAGATCCCTTTATTTTCTCTTTTCCACTAAAGCTCATTCGGTGCGACCATGGCACACACATCCGGCGGTGTGCGATTTTCCCGCTTCTCGTAGATGTCAAATGGATTAGAAGGTCTCGTGCCTCGCGCTCAAGTTGGAGTTTGAAGCCGCTCCGCGTTACTTCCGCCTTCTCAAGCCGTTTCGATGCTAGATATACTTTGTTACGCCGTGTGGCGTTGTAAATATTAATGTAAACCCCTCTACTTGTACTCTTTAGATTTATATTTCGATGCATGGAATTGATTATCGATTGATGTATATCATTCTGTGAGATTTTCCTTCGTGAAAAATTGAGGATGTTTCAGTTGGTATCAGCTCCATGCTTGACCCTAGGACGAGACCCTCAGGATTGGACGATAGAATAGGTTGATCCAGCCCTTCTTTCGGTTATATTGCCGACCTTGCACCATTTTGTGCATGGCTTTCCTCTTAAATCGGACTTGCCGACCATGTTCTTGGCCCCTTACGCAAATAACAACCTTCAAGACCATGTCGTTCTACCTCGGTACCACGATGGGTACACCCAAGTTTTGCAAGAAGTGCTTCAAGAATCGAGTCCCCGAAGACAAGTAACAATAGACGTGCCACAAATGGGTAGAGCCTAGAGGAGCCGAAGTCTCTACATGATGACTCTACGATTCTCCCAAGTGAAGAAGCCGCCAC
The DNA here is from genome assembly GCA_018135685.1 of Themeda triandra. Classification (NCBI taxonomy): domain Eukaryota; kingdom Viridiplantae; phylum Streptophyta; class Magnoliopsida; order Poales; family Poaceae; genus Themeda; species Themeda triandra. The sequence goes on along the minus strand of JAENPR010001325.1, from coordinate 20,024 downwards.
ATCGAAGGAAACCACTCTCTTTACACGTTGCAGCTTACCGCACATACAACTCTTCAATTTGTGATGCAAGATGCGTACAAACTCCTCAAGTATGGCCTCCTAACGTCTATTACCCGTACCCTCGATTCCTTCGATAGTGCCATAGGGTAGTGGGATGAAGCCGAATACACCTAGACCCAAGAGTTTGACAAAAAAATTGGAAGAAGGTTCCTTTACCCCACCAAATTCAACTCTACGGTCAAGATTCATCATGATAAGGGGGTGGTAGAAGATGATCAAGATGAATCCTATGCGGCCTACAAGTCGCACTATGAATAGAGTAGAATGTCTACCACCATGAGCTACCTACGAGTAGTACGTTTTCTTCGCGGATCTTTTGGTGTAGCTACCAAGGATATCGCCATGTAATAAACCCTATGTAATGAGTGCTTGGTTCTTATTGCATTTTCATGGTTCTTCATGCTTCTTTGGATGAGTGTAGGATAGATTTAAATGTTTTAAATTGATTAAATCATCTAATCATTACATGAAGGTGCTAATAAATCATGTCACTCGCACATAAACCTTATCTCATGATAGTAATGGTCACACGCCACCCATAGGACTCAACCTTTGGAAGAAATAGCTCACACTCTACTACCCAATGGAGCCCTACTAGAGGAACCTCAATTGACGACATCCACCATTAATCCTTGAGCTGCATGATCTACTTAAGAACCTTGGACACCCTGTACAAAATTTGGATCGAGTTACCAAGTAAAGCAAAGACGACCAATCCTTTTGCAACATCTTCTGAAGCATCTACACCGACTAAAAGCAAGGATATCAATTATGCTTATCAGAATAGCGCAGCGGAAGCGTGGTGGGCTCATAACCCACTAGACCCTGGATCGAAATCAGGAGCCTAAGACACATCTCTTAACTAGTGGAGCCTAATCTAGTCTAAACTAATCTGTGATCCTTCCATACATCAACCACACTCCCTACCAGTGCAATTACCGGAGTATTGTCGAAGTGTCCGTATGGAAATCCTAAGATCCACCTGGAGTAACTCCAACAAGCTACATGGAACAAGTAGTTAGATGACAATTAGACTTCACTTTATCACTCACATAGTACTACATACCTTAAATCTCGGGGACGAGATTCTGATAAGGGGTAGGACCGTAACAACCCTAAAATTCACCAAACACAAAAATCCCAACTACAAAATTTTTTCTAAACAAACCCATGTTTGTTGCCTGTCATGTAGATAAACCTACCTAGTTACGCAGATAGCACATCATCACATGTGTCTTAGCCCCCTTAAGCCACATGTGATTAGGACCCTAAGTTAACCCGTTATATCTGAAGGACATGACTTAGCATAACCCTGTAATCTTATCTCTTTATATAATGACATGATTGAGCTTCTAGGATGATCTCACCTACTCGCTAGTAGAACCTATGACCAACAACTAACCTAGCATGAGCCCTAGTGCTAACCCTAGGAGTGACGTCTTGTTATGTATATATGGAACTTATCCATAATCTCAAGATGAGACAAACATAGAATCATACCCTGTCACTTTATGAGCCTAATGTCTAGGGTTAGTGACGCACATAACCTACTAGGATACCACACCACCCTAACCCATGCTAGGCCATCATCTTAATGAAGCATTATATGATCATGACACATGTGTGACATTTATGTTTGGGTCAAGCTAGCAATATTAATATGTTATGCAACATGTTTGATTTGGATTTTATTGGCTTTTCCGTTGTATTGAATAACAAATCAACAACACATCTATTTATATAACAAATAAATATGCAATATGTTATGGGAATAATAACCCAACAAGCCTATGACCATTATGTCCACCATGCAACTTTGCACAAATAATGTGAAGCATAAATATACACAAATATACCTATCCAAAAGCCAAAACAGAAAAAGAAAAAGGAAAGGAAATGGAAAAGGAGATAACAGAGCCATTCCGGCCTAACACCCTGGCCCAGCCCCCGCCAATCTTCTCTCCTCCTCCACCCTTTTCTTCCCGGCCCGACCGCGATGCGAGGCCCAGTGGACACTGTGCCGGCCCACGGAGCGACGCCCGGACGCCACCTCCCCGGCCCCGCGACAAAGGACCCCCAGTCACCGCCACCTAGGCCCCTTCGGTCATAACCTTCACCTGCTCCCTCCCCTGCTTTTTGACCGGAAGGACAAGGCCGCGACGCCGCCACGCCGCCGCCTCGCCGCCCGATCCGGGCTCGTGTGCATCGACGCTCGCTAGCCACGCCACTCCGGCCGACCACTTGCCGACGCCCGCAACAAAGCACCCGCGGCGGCCGCGACGCTTTCCTCCGCGCGCGCGCCGCGCTTCCGACACCGCCATGGAGAACGTGCTCCCGTTTCCCGCCGAACGCCCACGCCTTGGCCGCGAAGGCAAATGGCCACGCCTCGCTGACGAGTGGAGCCCACGGGATCCTGAAAGCGACCTCCAGAGCATCCCCCAACCGCCTGATCGCGCTGGAGCCCCTGATCGCCGTCCGCCGCACCAACTACCTTGCCGATCCTCCTATAAAAGCCCGGCCAGAGCCCTAGGGTTCCCACCCGTCCGCCGCCGCTTGCGGCTTTGCAAACCACCACCAGCCATCTAGAATCGGAGGAAGAAGGGGAGGAACGGAGAAGGGAGGTGGCGGGGAAAAGAAGGAGACGGCGGAGCACCGCCGGACTTGGAGAGGGAGAAGCTCACTGGAGCACGACGCCGCCGGATAAGAAGCCGAAGCCGTCGCACACCGAGCGAAGCAAGGAGGAGGAAGGAGCCGCCGCCGGATTGCTACCTCGCCGCTGAACCACGAGCCCGCCACCTACCACGCCTCGTCGTCCGTGCGCTCCACCCACGACGATGACCGCGTCGAGCCCGCGCCCTCAGCCGCACGTTCCGCACCAACCCTGCTTCTGCAAACTTGGTAAGCACCCAAGGCCTTCCTCATTTCCTCGTTGGACCGTCTGTCCCGGCCATCGTCGCTGGCAAGCCCCCGGTGAGCACCATCGCCCCCGCCTTTATCTTTCGCCGGACCCGCCAAAGTCGCCATCCTTGATGCCGCGATGGAGCTCTACCGCTCCCGGACACTTTCACGCACACACACGAGACCGGCAAGCCCAAAACGCGCCACCGGGGTTGGATGATGCCGGCGTGGTTGCCGCCTACCGCCATGAACTCGCCATAGCCTTGCCACCCATGGCGAGACCAAGCTCCGCCCTACCGGAACCACGGACGAGCCCTGGAAGCCCGGATCTGGAACCGCAGGTGAGGCGCACCACGTGCGCATGCTAGGCCTAGAAGATGAGCCCCTGTTGCCTTGAACTTGGAACCATGCCGCCGCGTCGTGTTCGTGCCAGAGCGCCGCCACGCCATGGCCATGTCCCGCCGCCCCGACGCCGTCACGCCCTACCAGCCATCTTGTACCCCGGATCTGTGTCCGTCTCATCATCGCGCACTCCGTGCGCACGTTGGTTGGAGGAAACAGCCACAGGAGGTGCCCTCCGCCATGACCATGCCCGTGCGGTGCTGCTTCGGAGCGCCGCCGTGGCGCGACCGCCATGGCCATCTCCGGCTACCTCACGCCGCGAGGACGTGCCGTCGAGACTCTACGAAGACCTTTGCATCTAGCCAGCTAGTTAATGAAGCCCTGGAAGACCGTGTGATGCCCTGCCGAGCACCGCCGCCTCGCCGGAGCTCCGCCTTGCGCTTCTGTCGCGAAGCGGACTCCGCCGAGGGATTTGGTCGACGAGGTCGAGCCGAACGGATGCCCCTTGACCCCAATCGATGGTTTGCGGCACCAATTGGATGGAAAGCCGCCGGCTTGCCTTGTTGCTGTGCGCTGCCGCCGCCGGCGAGCCGCCGCCGCGGCCAGGCCTCGCCGAACGCCCCTCCGCTAGCACGGGATACCCTGCCGAGTTTGCCAAGCCGACGCGGTGCCGAGGCGCACGCCGGTGTTTGCTGAGCATCGCCACGGCGCCCAAACACCCCGCCATGCCGCCGCCGGCTGTGCCATGGCCGTGCGCTGTGAACGGGGAAGAAGATGGGATGGAGATGAGTTGCTGGTGCCGTGGGCGATGGACAAGATCCATGTGGACCGAAACCCCTGCGGGTGGGTCCCAAGGACGCTGGTCCACCGTGCACCACAATCGTGAGCCGGACGCCCCCGTTGAAGCCAACTCCGTAGGCCCAACCTACGAGAACCGTGAGAGGGAGAGGATGGATGGACCCGGTGCATCGCGGACCAAGCTGTGGTCTATGGACCAAGTACGTTGGTCCACCATAAACCACCGCCCGCCGACGCCATAGACCGAGCCCGATCCGGATCCATTAGGCGACGTGGCGCAACCATAAGACGACACGTGGCGGGCCCGGCCGCCGTCCGCCCATGTCCGGCCCCGATCGGGCCCACACTCGGCCCATTTCGTTTGACCCGGTCAATGTGATGTCATGATGACGTCATCCGCCACGTCGCACCTTGCCACATCAGCGACCACGTGGACCACCGGGTGACCGACACGTGTCACACCAGGAATATCCACCCTTTTCTTTTTTCGTAAAATAGATTAAACTTCTGGAAATTCATAACTAATTCATACGAGCTCCAAAAATGATGATCTTTATATCGAAATTCATCTAAAATCGTGCTCCATCTCATGGGCCTATGTTTGAGTGCATTTGGATCTTTTTGTTATTCATTTGGTTCTTTGTGGATTCTATAGGAGTCGCTAACGCGACTATTATGCGTCGATTACGAGTCGACTTAGGAGGAGGAGCCCCGCCGATCGACTACATCGGACGGAGGAGGACTTGTACGACTACGGTTGGATTTGTACCACTACTACCTCGACATCGCAGTGTCATGGCAAAGACCTTTATTTAGAGAATCCTATTAGACATTGCATGTTTAGAATTGCTAGCGCTTTATATTTATTCCTTTGCTAGCGTATTTATGCATGCTATTGCCTGAGCCATTTATATCCCTTGATTGAAAACCCTTCACCATGTTACCCAGCTTTGCGCTCGCACTTATATTATTATTGCCACCTTTCTGCTTGCTTGCACTCTATATCACCATACTTATTAACTCCACTTCGCATTGGATCTGTGATGTGATGCGGGTGGTGAACTCCTGGGAATGGTCTTGGCTTGGGATGCCAGCCTTGGTGGACTTGGTGAGGATCTGGTGGTTCTGTGAGCGTGACTTGGGTGCGTGGAGGGTGAGGGTTGAGTCGACTGAGCCGGGATATACGACGAGCTTATGGAGCGAGTCTTGCCCTGGGATGGACTGGACATTCCTGTGCGGATACCTGTGGCGGGTATACTTGTGGTTGGGGAAACCCCTGAGTGTGAGCTTGTCGTGGGCCGCTTAGGGAGAAGGTGTTGTGGTGGCACGTGGTGCCAGGATGGCACCCGAACGGTAACCCTGTTGGAGACATCCCGGCTTGGTCATCCCTAAGGACTTACTAGTACTCAGTTTCTTCAGGACTCTTTTACATACCACATGTTCCTTGTGATGGGGAGACTACTGACTACTTGGTAGCACGATGCCACTACTACTAGGCGAGAGTGTTAGGAAGGTACGGGCATGCGATGGTCCCACACCCTTCGTAGACGTATGGACGCGTAACGGGGCACGGTTCATGACTTCACGCTTCAAGCACCCGAAGTACTTGGGGCGTTCCGGAGCCGAGAGGTAGGGTGGCATCGTACTATTAAAGCAAGCCGGACCGCCTAGACAGGGCCCTGTCAAAGATGGCTATCTTGTGGGATGTAAAACCTCTGCAGAGTGTTCTTGGTTGATCGATCGATACATATGCTGACTTGTCAGCTATGGACCTGTCCTGTGTTCTGCTTCACTAGATAGGAGAGGAGTGTTCTACCTTCCCCGAGCATTTCCGGTCGTGAGCCTAGATGGGGGCTGCGGGCCGCTGAGACAGACCGAGAGGGAGTTGGTCTGCCGACATGAGTGTGAGATGTGGTGATGGAGGTGTGATGATGGATTTGGGATGGATGGGATGATGGATGGATGGATGGATGGATGTGTATGGGAATGGGAATGTGTTAAACTTGACTATATTATTATTATTGCTACTATTTATCGCTACTTCGCATGCGCTAGGATGCAAACCACGCCAAACTATAGGATCGCCGATCCCTTTATTTTCTCTTTTCCACTAAAGCTCATTCGGTGCGACCATGGCCTCGCACACATCGGCGGTGTGCAGATTTTCCCGCTTCTCGAGATGTCAAATGGATTAGAAGGTCTCGTGCTCGCTCAAGTTGGAGTTTGAAGCCGCTTCCGCGTTACTTCCGCCTTTCTCAAGCCGTTCCGATGCTAGATATACTTTGTTACGCCGTGTGCCGTTGTAAATATTAATGTAAACCCTCTACTTGTACTCTTTAGATTTATATTTCGATGCATGGAATTGATTATCGACGATGTATATCATTCTGTGAGATTTTCCTTCGTGAAAAATTGAGGATGTTTCAACAAGCGAGCGCGGGATGGTGCGCAGCAGCATCGCGTGGTGAGCGCGCACGACCACAGTGGGTGAGAGAACCTCCGCCTCGCGCGCTGCCGATGGGCGGCAGCGCGGGGACGCGGCCCCCGGCCAAATCGGGCGCCTCCACCACGGGCGCGTCCATCGGCGTGAGGTCGTCGGGCGCGAGCTCTGCTGCGCACCAGCTCCGCCGCGGTCGCCGACGCACAGCCCTCGTCGCGGGAGGGGCGGCGACGTGGTGGTGCTGGCGATGGCCTTTCGCGGTGGACGTCGAGCCGCCGCCACCGCCCCGGCGCTGGTTCGCTTGCGCGTGCTTGGAACTCCGCGGCGAGCGCATTGGACAGCGCCAGCGCGCGGTGCCCAGCAGTGCCTATCGGTCATCCCCGAGTGCATGACGGCGAGGGCGGAGACGCGGGAGAGCGCCGCCGCGGCACCGGGGAGCGAGCTGGGCAGCCGGCTTGCGATTCTTTTTTTAGTAAAGGTTGGCGATTCATGCAGGGGCCTTTTTGATAAATGGCACGGGGCCTAATCCACATGGACTGGCCATGTCAGGAAAACCGGGCTGGTTTTGTCCTTTGGACCTAGGGTGAACCTGTTCGCAAGTTTGCTGGGCCAGATACATGGTTTCGAAGTTGATGGACCTATTTGGGACATCGCTCCAAGTTAATGGACCTACTATGGAATGAAGGACATACCTTGTGAACTCCATTGACCTACTCAATCATGATCAACAACCTTCCATACCAAGACCTGGCTTCAACCAGCCCAACAGCTGCGCTTACCATGGGACCTCCTTCACAGAGTACAGGACAGGATGGACAAACTGAACCTGTAGCTGATATCATGAACCCTGTTAATGTTTCGGTGTGTCGATTCAGTCTGTTCTGCTTAGATCTGGCTGCATAGTACCAGTTTCAGATTTAGCTAATATGAACCAATCTATTAAACGCTGATCCATTTTTCTATCATCTTATCGGTAGACGCCTCCACCAGGGTTTGGTTTGAACATGGGCGGACCCACGGCCCGGCAAGGCCGGGCACATGCCCGGGCTCCCCTGCCGCTGTATGTAGAAGAGTAAGAGAGATTTCAGTAGTATTACAACCTTATATTGGTTCACAACCTTATGCAATCCTACCCTCTCTAATGTTTGCCCAGGCTCCATTCAGTCTCTGGGTCCGCCACTTTTGAACATGATCAGACATAGGAGTTCAGTTATCACCCAGAATCAATATGCGTGAACACTAGAACTGAATCACCTCTGCTGTGTTTTATCACTTACAGTGCTGATAGGTTTGTGCACCTTACCACTGTTTGACAACACTGAATCTAACCCTTATCTGGGCACTCTCTTGGCCAAACAGAGGAGGGATAAAAGAATAGACAGTGGATGGACGAATGGATTAGATTTGTCTCTCTAACCCTTTGCTGTGACAAAGAGTCTCATGATCCACATATAGAGTTATAGACCTTAGTATTATACACTTTAACAGATCCAAAATGCAATTTACTCCTTCAAGGAGTACTAAAAACACATTTGGCAACAATTAACTTTCTTTTTCGCACAGTGTTACTCCAACTTGCTCTGCATTCCCTTTCTATGAACACAACTACAACTGCATCATAGAATTGTATGGAGTTGGGAGCTTGGAAGGTGCCGGCAGCTCTGTCAATCCGTCCATCATCAGTCCCGCGCCCCGGATTGGAAGATGAGGAACGCCGTGAGGACGCCGACGACGCCGGTGAGCGCCAGCGCCAGCGTCGGCAGCGGCGCGGTCAGTCCCACATTCTGCGGCAGCAGCCAAAGATTAGTTAGCCCGCCCGTTAATCAACCATGAGAATTTAGAATCAAAATCATGCTATCTGTCAGCCAAAGCAAGCAAGATTGCAAGAACGAAAGACAAGACAAGACAAAGCCACACCTGGAGCACGCCTTTGCCGGTGGTGAGCTCCACGGCGACCGCCCCGACGAAGCCCAGCATGGCGCCGCGGCTCAGCCACACGTCCAGCCCGCCGCCGGCGCCGGCGCCGCCCTTGGCTCCCTGCTCGCACCTCACGCTCAGGGACCTCACCCTCCCGCAGCCCGCTGTACGACGTGCCGACTTCACGCACAGCCGGGGGACGCGGTTGCCTCCATCTACGGCAGCTACAGGGGGAGACGGAGCGCGGAGGAGGAGGAGAGGAGGGGGTGAGCCGCCATGGATGATGGAGGCTGGAGAAGGCAGCAGACGGGAGAGCGCAGCAAGCTTCTGGATTCTTATCCACGGTGGCGCGCGCAGGGCTGCTTATGGTCTGCCATCCGATATGATGATGATGGCTTTTGGATCTCATACAGGTACGTGTCTGCTGCGTCTTCACAAGTGCACACACAAGGTCTGTTGGACTTTTTTTTAAAAAAAAATGAAACTAGGTTTGTTGGACATTTTTTTTTTTTGGGACAACAAAGGTTTGTTGAACTTGGAGCGCTTTTGCTCACTCAGGCCCTCGACACCTATCAATGAGGTCGCTCTTGTCCTGAATCCTCTTGGCCAGTTCATTCTTTTTTTTTTTAAAAAAAAAAGAACATCTGTTGCATAAACACAAACACAAATGGCCACATTACACACGCACACACGTCACACGTGCACAACTTGTGCCTCCTACCACACGGTCACAACGAACAAAGCTCTCAAACGAAAGGGGCCAAGGTCAAGGGGTGGCTCGAGAGAGACCTGTAGTGGCTGACTGCGGAAGGGAGAGTAACAACGTGTAGGGGTGAGGCGAAACGACGGGAGATAGGGAGTGGGGCGGCGAACATCCCTTACAACGGCCTAGGACAGGTGTAGGTGACGTCCGTGTACACTTTGGGTGGGGAAAGAGGAAGAAGCTCAAGTTTCGCCTACTCCAACCAACAACAACGGTGGTGGCGAGGATGAGATTGGCGCCGTCGGAGGGGGCAAGGCGTGGACAAGCCGCTCAAGCCATCAAATTTGCAATAATGTCCTACTCTCTCCGTCCATAAAAATATGCAATTTAGGTATCCATGCTATTTAGATGAGCTCAAGTTTAATCAAATTTATAGCAAATAGTATTAGTATTTTTGTTTTAAAAAATATTATGAACTACTCCCTCCGTTTCAAATTGTAATTCGTTTGACTTTTTTGACCCCAACTTTGACCACTCGTCTTATTCAAAAAATTAGTGCAAATATGGTTAAATTTAAGTCATTTTTGAAGGTCTTATGTTAGTAAAGCAAGCCACAACAAAAGAAATGATATTTGACATAATTTTTTGAATAAGACGAGTGGTCAAAGTTGTGGTGAAAAAAAAACGAACTACAATTTGGAACGGATTAGTATATTTTATAACAACTAATCTAATAATACTTTATTAATATCATAAATGTTTATACTTTTCATATGAATCTAGTTGAAGTTTAAACTTTTGGACTTCTCATAAAGTGAGAATTGCATTCTTTTATGAAGGATGGTAGTACTATTTTTGAGAAAAGAAATATGTAGGATTAAAACAATATTGTGTAGGAGTAACAATAGACGAATTTCCAAAGAAAACAAATAATAAAAAAAATGGACGAAACAAATGCGTACCGGCCCATGTGAATCTGCTCCGCGGGCCCTTCAAAGTTGAAGCCATAAACCCCCGGGACGCGGTCGGCTCCGCTCCGCTCCGCCTGACAAACCCCTCTCTCTCTTCGCCTCGCCGTCGCCGCGGCCGCATCCTCATCGCCGGCTAGGGTTCCCGCGACACCGCCGCTCGCATCGATCCTCGGGAGGTGCGTGCTCCTCACCGCCTCGAGCCTCTCGATTCCTCTCGGTTGTGTACACCGCGCGCCTTGCATTCGCGGGGAGTTGCCGAGCGGGCTCGTCTCGCTTTCCCAGTTGGCGCTTGTTCTCCGTGGCTAAATTTTGGGCGGATTATTCGGCTTTTTTTAGGCGAACAGAAGAGTGTAAAACGCCTACTGTTTTTTTTTAAAAAAAAAAAAGGAGAAAGAGTCAAGTAAGATTCGTCGTGTGGTTAGTAGGTTTGTTCGAGGTGGAGCTCGCGGCTTTTTTTTTTTTTGGCATGAATTTTATTTGGGAAATGCTGCTTTTTTTAGGGGTTGCCTTTAGAGACCGTGTCAGGATGGAGGGAAATTTGTCCCCGGGGCCAGGAGATCATGCATAATTAGGGTTTTGATTTCATCATTTGTTTGTTTGCCGTTTGTCTTAGGTCTTGTACGTGAATTTTGTGGATGTATGAATGTATTATCATTGTTCCATTCCACTAGCTTAGTTTAGTCACGGGCTTGAGGCAAGTGTAGTCTCTGCTGTGTCTGAAATCATCTGAAATGAGAGGTGATTAGTTTCTGTGCTCTCCGAGATTTTTATTTGTGTCTGATCATTTAAAATTCGTCTTTTTGGATTGATTTGTTGTGATATTTATGTTGCATTCACTTTTCCTTTTTTCCCCCCTTTGCCAAGAGTATTCTAGGATTAATGCAAATTTGTTACTAGCAGGGAGACTAATTGTGAAAGGGGGCCTTTCAAATTTATTGAAGTATATTCATGTGTGTTATGTATGGATCTTCCACAGTAGGAGCATGATTAGGGAAAACTAGTCCAATATTGAGGTGTGTTGTATCAATCAGGTCGATGCAAGCTTATTTGCATGTTTCTGTGACAAAAGATGATCTCTGTGCAGGTATTGCAACCTGACATTTAAATATCTTGCAGTGCATAATGCCTCGGTACGATGATCGATATGATTACAACGATCGGTATGATCGCCATGGTCGACGTGGAAGTAACACCAAGTTGTACGTGGGCCAAATTTCTCCATATACCCGGACACAGGATCTTGAGGACCTTTTCAGCAGATATGGGAGGTGAGTAAAGTAGTTCTGAGCGTTGCCTTTTGTATTTGTAGCTGGAGTTGCTCCTGAATGTCATTCAACTGCTTCTGAAAGCGAGTACATTATAGAAAAGCCCTACCTCTGGTGTTAAATATATGACATTATATGCAAATGATCTGTACCAGTTGGAACTGATTCTGAAAGCGAGTCACATTATAGAAAAGCCCTACCTCTGGTGTTAAATATATGACATTTAGGACAAGCTACTTAGTTCAAAAAATGAACTTATTAGCTTTTGAACTAATTATTAGTTTGTCCTAAACATCATATATTTAAGAAAAGAGGGAGTAATATATGTACTCTCAAGTTTCAAGCAATTTGCTCAGGCTATTTGTTCTGTGACTTTTTATTTTTAAAAAATATTTGTTCTGTGACTTGCAATTTGTATATTAGCTAAGAGTACAACTTTTGGTTCTTCATCATTGGTGTAGCCAAAATTATAAACTGCTACTTTTTTATTTACTATAACTAATAGTGTAACATTTTAACTTCATGCCTATTCAGGTGCTCTATTTAGCTCACTAATAGAAAATAAAAAGGAGGTTTCCTGTAGATACATGTGTGCTTCATAATATACATATTCCCTTATGGTCTACTGGATATGTTCCTCTTAAGGTCTTGTTTGGATGTACTTGGGTTCACATCAATCCACATGTATTGTGGTGGATTGGAGTGAAACATGAACTAAATTCCACCCCAACACATGTGGATTGAGGAGAATCTGACAACAGCCAAACAAGGCCTAAAAAAAGGACCAGCCTAGGAGTAATTATGTGGCTTTATATTAAGAAGAAAATAGGCACCCAAATTCACCTTGACAAAGACTCTTATTCTATGTTCTCACGGCGGCTAGGCGTGTTCTCACGGCGGCTAGGCGTCTGAAAAATTTGCGTAGCGCTGGACGCCTAGGCGCCCGCCTTGGACGCCTAGGCGCCCGCCTTGCCCGCCTAGGCGCCCATTTTGCAAGGCGATGGGGCAGCGCCTGGACGCCTAGGCGACGACTTGAAAACAGAGCTCTTATTCTTAATAGAACTCTAATGACTGGGCTGTGGCTGATGCCTGTTATACCTGCTGCAAAAGGTTTTCAATGTTTATTATGAATTGTGACATGAATGCACATCATCGTGTAAAGTGTACAAACAAAGTTGATTCTGATTTGGTTGTCTTTGCTAACAATTGAAGAAGAAAAATTATGGTTTTGGAACTTTCCTGGATGATTCTGCTGATAGGTAGTGTTATTAGGTGTTGCATTTATTTTTTTTTTAATCAATGCTGCTGCACTGCTATGCTGTCTGATCAATTTCGGTTCTGCTTGGCCTTTTGTTTCCCTTTTCCGTTGTCAAATTTCCATTTAACAATCTCTTATGAGTTTTAATTAACCAATAATCTTGTTGAAGGTTTGTGGACTGTCACCTTACTCCAGTGTCCATGGTGAGAGTGCCATTGGTGAAGTTGGTGTCTGCTGGTCCACATTTTAGGCAGATTTTGGCAATATTTTTAATATTTCGGCCATCTATTTTTATGAAAAGAACACTTGGCAAAGTGGTGTTCAGTTTGACAACTGGCTGGTGTTAAATTTTCATTACTTGAATCATGACGTGTTACTGTTTCTGCCAACCATTCTCCCAGATTGCGCAATGTGGAGCTGAAGACGGACTTTGGCTTCGTTGTAAGTAAAATTAGCTACTCCCCTGCCGCTTCCCTTAAAAAAACAAAAACAAAAAAAAAAATCATTACTCCCTAAACTTGCAAGTTGTCCTCCTGTAACATTTGTCATTAATAATCAGTACTTTATTGTATTTTTCACATTTAAGGCCACCCCTGTGTCTTGGTTTGCTGGATCTTGCTGCAGGAGTTCAGTGATCCTCGGGATGCAGATGATGCAAGGCATGACCTTGATGGCCAAAGATTTGATGGGAGTTACATCATCGTTGAATTTGCTAGAGGGGTAAGCTGCTACTGGTTATCACTGTTCTCTTACTACAAGTGATTTTTTACTAAATTCTATGCCTTTGTTTTGTGTTTTGGATCTAAACTAGAGCCTTACTGAATTATTATCCAGGTCGATATCTTCCCTAATCTAAGTAACATGTTTGTTTGATTTCCCTAGGCCCGACGTGGTCCAGGAGGTGTTCCTCTAGATGTCAGAGGACCTGGCCGCTGCTATAACTGTGGAATGGATGGGCACTGGGTTCGTGATTGCAAAGCTGGTGACTGGAGAGATAGGTGCTTTCGGTGTGGAGAAATGGGCCATATAGAAAGAAGCTGCAAGAACAGTCCTAAGGATCTGAAGTATTTCCTGGAATTCCCTAGCTACCTTGCATGCTCTCTTCTCAAGTACCTACACATTTTGACTGTAAGGTTCACCAATACAGGCGCGGGAGGAGCTACTTGAGGTCTCCATCTCCTCACCATGGAAAGGGCCAAGGGAGAAGCTACTCGAGGTCTCTATCTCCTCACCATGGAAAGGGCCGAGGGAGAAGCCACTCGGCATCTCCATCTCATTATCGTGGGAGGGGCAGAAGGAGTCACAGGTATTGCATTAAATCTTGGTTGATTTTGTGCGGCTACATGCTGCAATTGTGTAATGCATGGTTGCTTGTTGTTATGGATGCAATTGGAGTGTGGGATATAATACTACTGTGAGGCGAGGTCTACCAAGAGGGAAATGCAGTTGTGTTCCACTTATGCTATATGTTGATGTGTTAGGAAATACACCGATTTGATCAATCTTCTGAATTTTTCAATTGTTATCTGATGCTCTTGAGTAATGCCGAAGTTAACTGATTAACTTGTTGCCTGTTAAACACAGATGAATTATATATGTAAACAAATTTTTCCAAATATAAACCTGTCTTACAAGGGAAAAAAAGCTGCTGAATTTCTTTATACAATGAAAAGTTTAGGAAAAGATATGTCCTCAAATTCCTTTCTGATGATGTTTGATTTTGACTAAACATTCCTACTTTATTTTTTCCCACTAACAGTCGGTCACTTTCGCCAAGGAACAACTTTAAAGCTGACGGTGAAGAATTGCCATCAAGAATCTCCGGTTACAGCCGCAGCCCCAGGAGGAGCTCCCCACCAAGGGAGCGAGCTTAATGCAATTCATATCATGGTGGTAGCCCCATGAGAGGTGAAGCTCGGGGGAAGTACCAGTGACCTGGAAAGTCAAGATTCTGGGGTTGTGAATTCTCAAACATTTCTTCTCAACTTTATGGTGACGGGTGTGTGAGGCTGGGGTTGTGAATTCTCAGTGAAAGCTCTCCTGAATGTTGTTGGAGTTTACCGGATTGGTGTTTGTGTGTAGAAACGTTCCAGCACTTGATTAGGTTTCTGTAACCATTGATGATGGTGCCTGCACTAAACTAATTTCAATTTAGTCGATGACATGCACTCAACTAATTCTTCTGTTCATCCGTATGCATTGCTTGACTAGCAATTACCACAGCATCTGTGCGTCAACTTTAGCTGAATATGTGTAAACTGCAACTTAGAGCCATACAGAGTTGCGAGGCTCATAGCCATTGGCGTATGATAGTGTGCTGTATTTATGTTACGCATATTGCCGAACTATCTTAGCGAATGAAGTCTGGCTGGTGAGTCTGTGACAGAACAGGTACGGTACAACCATATTGAGCAAAAGAGACAGTTAATGAACAAAATATTTGGACCAGCACACTTTGAGATTGCAACGAAGTACTCATCCTTCAAGAACACAAGTAGTTACAAGAGGCAAGGATTCATAACTTGGTGTTGTATATGTGAGAAGTGATAGACAGTGTACTCAACCAAGAGGCATCTCTCTCTAGTTTTTGTAACAACATTTTTTTTGTGACTCTGGAACACTTCTATCCAGTTCACCTTCCTTCCGCGTTGATTAGCTGCGAGAAGGCATTACTTGTTGACATGTCGTTGTAGTCGTTCGGCATGCGGCTTTGATCTGTGGTGCTGATATCCAGGGAGCTTACTCTCTTTGCATTTGAAGGGAGTTCAGAGATCTGATTCATACTGTCGATGTTGGACATGTCTGGACCTGCCTCCTGCAGCTGCAGCACAAACTCCAGGTTCCACAGTACATCCCCCATGGTAGGACGCTCGACACCATACTCTGCAAGGCATTTCTCCACGGTCTCTCCAAACTTCCTCAGTGCTTCAGGCCTGACTGACCCAGCGATGCGCTGGTCAACAATCTGATCAAGCTCTCCCCTCTTTTGCCACTTGATAGCCCACTCCGCGAGGTTAATCATGTCCCTTGGAAGAGTCGGGTCAATAACCGGCCTCGCACAAATCACCTCGAGCAGCACCACACCAAAAGAGTACACGTCTGATTTGTCAGTCAGCTTCTGTCTCCGGAAGTACTCAGGATCAAGGTATCCAAAGCTCCCTTTCACTGCTGTGCTGACATGTGTCTGGTCGAATTCAGGCCCAACCTTTGAGAGGCCAAAATCAGAAACCTTGGCCAAGAGATTTTCATCGAGGAGGATGTTTGCTGACTTGACATCACGGTGTATGATTGACTTGGCAAAACCGTGTGAAGGTAGTGGAGCCCTCTTGCTGCTCCAATGCAGATTTCCAGTCTTTTCTTCCAGCTGAGAGGCGGCATATCACCGCCATACAGATGGCTCTTCAGAGTTCCTTTCTCCATGTATTCATACACCAATATCATCTCATTGTGTTCATCACAGTAACCAATGAGCGACACAAGATGACGGTGTCGCAATCCTGACAGCAGTTCAATCTCCGTCCGAAACTCCCTCAGCCCTTGGTGAGACTTCTGGTTGCCCCGCTTTACTGCAAGTTTGCTTCCATCCTGCATCACTGCTTTGTAGACCTTCCCAAAGCCTCCAACTCCAATGACCATCTGCTCATCAAAGTGATTTGTCGCATCTTGCAGCACAACAAAAGGAATTCGGTAGCTCGTGTCACCCGAAGTTCCAGATGTAAGAGTGGCCCGGCTGCTTCGGCTGCCTGTGGTAAGGAAGCTAAGACCATTGAGGGGTGTCCAAGAACTTGAGGTTCTTGAGGGCCGACTTGTTGGTGGTGGATGTCGCTTGTTTTTTCTCCTGAAGAAGATGCAGATAACAATAATAGCAATGACAACAGCAGCCACACCTCCAAGAACAGAACCCAATATGACAGCGAGATGACTCTTTCCCCCTAGTGATGGTTGCACAACAGAAACAGACCCTGTACTGATGTTCATCTTCATGATCTCCAGTCCATTCAGGATACCATCCGGCGCTGCTCTCGGTAAATCAGAAGGCCCAATGCTGACACTGAGCTTACCAGATGGATCACTTGATAGCAAGACAACATCAACGTAATAAGGCGCAGCCAAGTTGCCAAATGCTTTATCGGAGAGATCTAGATCTTTCACCACCGACCAGGTATCCACATATGCATCAAATAAGAGCTGATAAGGAGCCTTGCTCACAATGTCACAGAAATGGAACCGAACGAGGTAGCTTGAACGGCCATCGACATCAAATTGCCATGTCATATTGGACATGGGGCCAGTGCCATTTTCCAACTTCCTCACAGTTTTGTAGACACTGTCTGGTGCATCCTCCTCTGTTGCCAATCCGTCCTGGAAATTCAGCCTTCCTGATAAACTGGGAGTAATAGTGGGAGTGGAATTTAAGAAGTAGCTCTGATCAGTAACCCATGTCCGCCAGAGCGTGTCATTCTCAGGAGTCACCTTCGGTCCCCCCACATTTAACCTGTAGAATGTCTGCAGAGGCTGTGACGACAGCCCAAGATACTGACCGACAGGGTCCAGACTTAGCACTGAATCAGTTATGAGATCATCAGGAACAGAGACGACCTCGATAGCATTGACAAAGGCCTGCGTGTTGTTCCCAAGAGGCACAAATGTGAGGATGAGCAAGTCCCTGCTAATGTTCAGGGAATACTCCCTGAACACCGCGAAGTACCATTGGACGCAGTGAAATTGTCGAGCAGCACAACGTCCTGCGTGGACACCTTGAAGGTGGCCATGGTGAGATCATAGCTCTGGTACTTGAACGGGAAGAAGTAAAGGCGGACGAAATGCCGGCCACGGCTCTTTAGCCTGAAGGCATAGGACGACGGCGCGGCGAATATCCTTGCAGTCTGATACAGCATGGCGCCGTCGAACCCCGAGACCGAGTTCGGCGAGGTGGTCGCGCGGTGCTGGGAGCGGTGGGGGTCGTCAGTATGGCCGGCCCGGAAGCGTCAGCCGCGAAAACCCTGTTGTCGACAGCCGCGTCGACCGTGGAGCCGCAGTTGATGAGGTAGTTGTCTGCCGGGGTGAAATCGGCATCGCAGGTGCCAGAGAGTAAGATGGCCACAGAAAGGGCTAGCACAAGCAGTTTGAGCCTGACAGGTGTGCTGTCCATGGCGAGTTGTGATGTGGAGTTGCAGGTTTGGGCTACAAGGATGAAGGGGTCATGAGTTGCAGGAAGATGCAGACAGGCAAGCTGGAAGGGCTGTATGAAAGGGATGCTTAGTTTGTTTCAGAGGTGCAAGCAGAGTGCTGAAGCAACGAGACTATTCAAAGGCAGGCGGAAGCTGAAATTTGGCTGGGGCTTGTGGTGAAGAACGGAAGGGAAGGAGCAACCTTGCTCATCAGGCGAGAACCTGGCGAAGAACACGCACTGAGAGGAGAGCTGCCAGTCCACCACCAACAAGTCGTCAGGCGACAGCCTCGCGAAGAACACGCACCGAGAGGAGAGCTCCCAGTCCACCACCAAGAAGTCGTCGATCTGCGCAACAGTTGGGCACGAAATCGTCAGTTTCTTCTTGCCCAGCAGACCAGCACAGGGACAGGGGGATTCAATTTCAATTCAAACAAAGAGGAACTGCAGCACAATCAGAGAATCGCATCGCAGTCACGAAGTGGGTGGCAGAAATTCACCTCCGTGGAGCGCGCGGTCCACTCCACTCCACAGGCGGCGCGTCCTCTCCCCGAGCCCAAACTGAAGAAGCGAAGCCCTCCGGTCGGCGCCACGCCGCCACGCAAAGCCGAAGCTTTTCCGGCGGCGAGCGAAATCCAAGCTTGCGCGTGGCTGCACGGCCGGCCCGGGGAACGAATCCGACCGGAGGCCCGCGCCGCAGTTGGCAGCGGCAGCGGCAGCGGAGAACCGAAAAGGAAAGCGGCGGCTGCCAGGCGGGCGGCGCGCGCGACCCGTGCTGTGGTGGTGCGCTGCAGCTCGGCTGGCGGGCTGGCGCCTGGCGTGCGGCCGGCGGTTTCTTGAAGCCGGGAGCACGCAAGCGGAAGGCGACAGGTGGAGGGAGGACGGACGCGGCCGCCCCCTGCGCTCGTGCCCGCCTGCCCCGCCCGCGCTTTTGTTTTGTTTTGTTTATGACGACGACGGTGGTGGTTGGGTTTTGGCTAAGGACGGGCGAGAGGAGGAGGACGAGGTCGCCTCGCGCGGTGGAGGGACGGGGAACGGGTCAGCCGTCAGCCGTCGGCGCTCTCCGGCTGCCGGCGGCGTGTGGGGGTGGCGGTGGAGAGGGTGACGGTTTTGCGGAGGTGGCGTGTGGGAGCAGGGGAGAGAAGACGGAAGGAAGGAAATGAATGCGGGGCCGGGGGTCATTAATTAATCTGACACGTGGGCCCACGCGGCAGAGGGTGTGGGTCCACGTAGCGGGAGATGGTGGAATGGAAGGAACAAGAAAGTTGGTGGGGGTTGGCTGTGCGTGGGCCCGGGCCAATCTCTGAGTCATGGGTGAGGCTGAGGCCAGCAGCAGTTGGATGGTGCTGCTACCGGTCAAAGAATGCAATTGTGAGATATCGATGAGATATTAGCTCAAGTTTAACCAACACTATAACAAAAATAAAAAGTAAATGTAGTCTAAAATATATATTTTACAACTGATTTAATACTAGTACTTTATTTTGTATGTATTTTCTTATATAAATTCAGTCAAAGCTCAACCTGTTTAACCTCTCGACAAGCGAGACTTACATTTTTGAAAAGTTTAATATGTCTATGACACTATTTTTTGTTAGTTTTATGGGATCAATATTTATTACGTATATAACTATATGAAAAAGGTTTAAATAGTACTGAAATAGTATTTAGGACTTGTGACCAAGGTTTTAATCTATTGCCATACATTATTATCATTATGATAATGATCAGGGTTTAATTTTTTTTATAAATTTTATATTAAATACAAAATAATGATCGAATTGTAACCGTAGAGGTCGTATCGAATCAAATCGAGACTGAGAAAACATTCCTTTTTTGCAATGTACCGAATGTTCATAGAGTTTAAGTGTTTAATGTACTTTGGTTTGCTGCCGTTCCATCAATCCAGGTAGAAAGAAAGATAAAAGAATAATCTTCACCAAAAAAAAAAAAAAGAAACACGAAATGAAGAAGATGGACGATGCCGTTGCCGTCGTCGCCGTGCCTGCATGCGATGGCGACCCCGTCGAGGACGATGGTTTTTGTACTCTACAGCTACGTGCCATGCAGGCAGCGATGCCGATGCCTTGGATTGCGCCTTGGATTAATGCGTACTAGTACAACTAGACTCGATCCGGTCGGTGAGGGGAGAACATACTAGAGCCCAAAGTCAAGCAAGGTCCAGTCCAGGTCCGACGGAGC